>OY755173.1:20432589-20730092 GCA_963576735.1 Bedellia somnulentella | reverse complement strand
TGGGTTGCAGTAGTATTTACATATTTGCAAAGGAATACTAAAAAGTTTTAGTACAGTTATTTCATAATTTCGGAGATTTTAAAACGGATCAAAATTGTAACTTTTATGAGAAATAATAATTTTACGCGGCGTTTCGCAGATGAACATATTTTTTATATAATCTCGTTTTAATGGTCAAAGAAATTTGAATAAGAATTAACATTAATCCACTGAACGTAAAATATTTTTTCAATTTATGACGTTTCATCTTTTAATTCGCACCAGTAAAATATGAATCTAATAAGAAATATGTAATTCCAGGCGTCTTTATTCCTGAACGGCAACGGCGCGGGCGAGGGCAGCCACGTGTCGCTGTACATCAAGCTGCTGCCGGGCGAGTACGACGCGCTGCTGCGCTGGCCGTTCCAGCACACCGTGACGTTCACGCTGCTCGAACAAACGTCGGACCCATCCCGAGCAGTCCACGTGGTGGAGAGCTTCGCGCCCGACCCCGCGTGGAGCAACTTCCAGCGGCCGTCCAAGCAGCCGGACGCGCTCGGCTTCGGCTTCCCGCGGTTCGTGGCGCACGACATGCTCGCCAAGCGGAACTTCGTCAAGGACGGCGTCTTCTTCATCCGGATCAAGGTCGACCCCAGCAAGGTCGTCGCCGTCTGAGTTAGGCTATTTACATACATATACTCACGGCTATAAATCCCTTAACGGGGTAGCCAGAGCTTTGGAATGAGAAATTCCTCAGCCACTTTTGGAAAATTGAGTGGGGAAAAGATGGTTAAGTAAAGGTTGTTGGTGATGGGTCTCCAACCGCATCGCCCAAAAATCCATTAAAAGCCCTTTACCATAAGTCGCCTATTAAGTACACCCATAGGTAGAAACGAGGTAGTGCTATTCTAAGCCGACACTACACGGTTATTATTATTAGGCTATTTAGTTAGGTATTTATCAGTCATAGTTTTATGTTGTACATTTTTATTAGTTTTAGTACTGTTCGGATTTAGATGTTTTCCTCAGTAGCGTTAATTGATTGCTGATGTTTTAATGTTGAATAACACTTGACTTATATTTAAGTAGGAAGATATCAGTCATCGATTTAAATGTTAAACGTGTAGTTAGTTGTATGTTGTAAATAATAGTTAAGAATCAAGCGTGATCGCTGAATTGTTGTCCTTTCACTAAAGATCTCTTGGTTTTCATTGCCGCATTAGTGATAACGATCCGGCTAGTGTAGTACCTGGAAGTACACCAACCACTCCCGATCTAAATTAAACAACACCTTTTTTATAATACAAAGTATAAATGAAGTGTTTCAAAGTATCTGTGAGCGCGACCGAACTACTTTTTGTTCGCCTTGATGCAAGGCTTAATATAAAAAGTTCGTAACTTATATATCTACGTTGAGGTTTCCGGCGCTTCCGGATCGTTACTTCGGCAGATCTTTGTATATATCTCTGTTTTACAAAATATGTTTATATGTATAACAATTTCTAAAACAATTTAATGTTATTAAAAGAACCCTGATTTATTTCTGTACATAGTACTAATATTAACAAAGAGTATGTATTCTGTAAATAGAAATAAATGTAAGCAAGGGAAAATCTGGTCGTTACCAGTATGCATCGGTTAAAACCGATTCCATCTGGTTTGAACAGGTTTTCATCAATTTCCAAATGATTTATTAGTGTAGTGTCTGTCTGTCTGTCGTCTGTCATGTGTAAGCTGGAGTTAAACCAAAGTGCTACGATTACTTTGCGCTCATCGAATGTAAATAATATTGACGCAAAGTTGTTCACAATACGGCTAAAGCCAATTTTATTTTTTACTTTTGTTTGTAAGACAGGATTTTCAATGAGTGTGATTATTATTAGAAATATTTGTGTTTGTCTGTCAATTTCTTGATTCAGAATTAAACAGCTTTACATTTCAGCTTCGGTTAGGTTTTGTTGAATCTTTGATGTGTGACTCTCGGTTTGTGTAGCCTCTACTTGTAACATTATTTTATTAGGATCTCTAAATATACTTAAGATGTATCAATCTCAGAAGAAAATAATACATTCCAAATAAAAATCATAATTATAAGACCGGTAAACTTTGATCTTCCACTAACTGTAGAAATATTCACCCTCTCCTTTCTGCTAATCTCAATTTTATTGAAATATTAATCCATTTCTCTCGAGTCATAGATATAAATATTATTTAATGTAGTTTAAGTAAAAAAGTAATGAAAACGGGACTAACAAATTTTAGCTTTTATTGTTTTAGCATAAGTTCAATGAAGAGATGTGACGAGAAAATATTTGTACATTTTAGAAATATATGATTTTTTAAATGAAGTAGTCTTTTATTGTTTTGTTGGTATATCACCTTGAAAAAAAAAATACGGGTAACTAGTTCTTACGCCTTCTTTGGACAATGTGGTTAAAATAACATTATCAACCATATTTTTGCCTCTCAACTTCTCAAAGTGGCTGAGGAATTGTTCAAGCAGGCTTCTTTATTCCAGGAGTATAGCTGGAACGATTTTTGAACTGAACGAAAACGAGTTTTGTATAATGATGGTTAGTTTAAACAGGCTGGTACTAAGAAATATAGGTAAATAAGAACTTACGTTCAAGTACTTACTAGAGTATTGGTTTACAATTCTGTCTTTGCAGAGAATGTAACAAACACTACCACACTAATTGAAACGCCCGAGGGTTCCCAGATTATTTGTGTTTCAATTTAGAATACAAATGTTTATAATAGTGAAGGATCGCGAATCCACAAACTTGCTCATCCGCAAATATTCGCATCTGTAGATTCCAAAAAGAGATAGCTAGAGCTAATGAATTAAAAATACCTCAGTCACTTTTGAAAGCTGAGTGGGGAAAAGGTTGTAAAATAAAGGATCTTCGGTGATGAGAAATCGAGAAGCCACGTCGCCAAACACATATGATACTTGTGGATAGGATATTATTTATACCAATAACAAAAAGACAGTTAGGAATGTTAGGATTCATTATACAATTTTAGCATATCTTGTGGTGACAATTAATACGACCAAGATAGAACTTGACTTATATAACTAAAATATACTTACGATTATGTCTCAAAGAAGGGTAGCCACTAGTCAGAGCTACTTTAGTACTAACTCCTCAGCCACTTTTGAAAGTTGGAATGAACCGGATTGTAAAATAAATTTTGGTTTGTAATGGAAACACCACCGTGATAAAGGGAGAAATGGGTAGGTGCTATTCTAAGCTCACATAATGGTGAGCTTAGAATGCGGTGGCACGGGAAGTGCATGACAAATTTTTGTATGTTCTTTATTGATTCTCTTTTTTGTTTTTTTTTTATTATTTTTTATTTTATAACTTATTTATTTTAAATGTTGTTAAAATTAAGTTGTAAAAATGTATGTTACTTGTTCTTCTTGTGCCTACAAATGGCGAATAAACGTTTTTATTTCTTTCTTTATAATACTTATAGTGTCAATAAAGTAAATTAAAACAAGGTTCATCTTACAACAGTTTATTAATGGCACTTTATAACAATGCTTTTGTCATTATATTACGAACACATTTAGCTATACAAAGACTATCTTAATTTTTATTATGTTTGCAATACATAAAAATATGATCTTAATAATGACATATATTATTCCATTATTCATATTTGGCAACATGTGTTTCCGATGCTCAACTAATCTCGCATTTCATTTTCGATCACAAATCCTTTCATACGTGCCCGTTTGTTCTTTACACTTCACTTTTCAAGCAAAACAAATACATGTGGTTGAAATAACCTACTTAATGATGACTATAGGTGTCACGTGATTATTAACACTAACAAGACGAGCAGGAATCCAGACACCAGGCAGATGATGAGACTCACTTTTTTCTGAAATAAATAAAAATTGGATAATAACCTTTTTTTAACAACCAATATACCTCCTTTTTTAGAACATGCGCTTATCATGTAGAGGCGTCGGCGTCGGTTCGATCTCCGAGTCGGGCCTACACCAATGTCGCTTTCCTTAAGTCATATGTGTGGTTAATTTATCATGGTTGATAACGGTTCACCGTTGCCCTTCAGGAAAACATCGTGAGAAGAAAGTTGTACTTTTTCATGTGACAGTGTACTCGTACCAAACGGCGATAGGCCTGCCCCCTATCACGTGAGTACACTGTCCAAGTAAAACGCGGGTACTCTGAAAACCAGGTGACGATGTCACGTGATGTTCAGAAGTATTAGTAGTACCTTTGCCAACCCCTTTGGGGTTATACGGCATGAACGTCCAAGTTGAGTAATCTTGATATATCCCATCGGTTAAAGGCAGGGCCTCTGGACGGCAGTGTTTCATAATCTGAATCGGGTAAGTCTAGGTCTTGGTTATTTTAAACGTGTGTTATGTTTTTTCAAGGTGTGTTTCTAAGCCGTGTGGTGTCGGCTTAGAATAACAGTACCCCATTTCTAACCGTGGGGGATCGTAAGAGGCGACTAAGGGTATAGAAGCTTATTAAGTGATTTTTGGGCGATGTGGTTGGAGACCCGTCACCAAAAACATTTATTATTACTATCTTTTCCCCAATCAACTTCCTAACGTGGCTGAGGAGTTTCTCTTTCCAAAGCTCTGGCTACCCCGTTAAGGGATTTATGGCCGTGAGTATATGTATATCTCTTATATTATTATATTGCGGTATGAAGCACAACTATAAGAAAATTTCTCATTCCCAAATTTTCCGGGATAAAAGTACACTATTATTTAATCCGCACTTCTAACGATACTTTTGCAAAATTACAAGGCAATGGGTTCAGTAGTTACGGCGTGAAAGCGGAACAAACAAACAAACTCACTTTCCGATTCATAAATTATTAGTAAGGATAAGGATAATGGATACCCTCCATTTGCAACGACCAACTATCATCTCTAGTGTTAATTTTAAATAAGCAGAATAAAATGTCATCATCAGTGTATATTTGAAAATTAGCATTGTATTATTTTTTGGTAATATTACTGTTTTTCTAAAAATACCCACATTCCGTGCCTTCCTCCGTGTGACGCTCCCCTTCTTCAATTGCTCCCCCCCGCCGCCCACGTGGTGGCCCGCCAAACCAGCGAAGTACTCCACTGTGTCTATGCTGTCTTGCTGGAATATACAAACATACATACATACACTCACGGCTATAAATGCCTTAACGGGGTAGCCAGACCTAAGGAATGAAAAATTCCTCAGCCACTTTTGGAAGTTGAGTGGGGAAAAGATAGTAAAAATAAAAGTTTTTGGTGACGGGTCTCCAACCTCATCGCCCAAAAATCCAATAAAAAGCCTCAATACCCTCATTTCTACCCGTGGGTGATCGTAAGAGGCGACTAAGGGTGTAGGGGTTTTTTAAGTGATTTTTGGGCGATGTGGTTGGAGACCTGTCACCAAAAACGTTTATTATTATCATCTTTTTCCCAATCAACTTCCAAAAGTGGCTGAGGAATTTATCATTCCAAAGCTCTGGCTACCCCGTTAAGGGATTTATAGCCGTGAGTATATGTATGTATCTAGGATAAGTTTGTAACTTTAATTTTTTGTTTGTTTGTAATCACTAATCTTTAGAATTAAATACTGATCCAATCATGGAAATTCTTTTACAGTTAGAAAGCTACACACAGTTGTTGAAACAGGTCTCGGATCTCCGCCAGAAAGTATGTGTATGTATGTACGTAACAAAAAGTAAGAAAATTTTGTAAAAATAGCTTATCGAATGAGAAATGGCGTGATAAGCGAAAGGTACAGTGTGAAAGATGATATTGCAAAAAAGATAGCAAAAGGAATGTTGAGATGGTTTGGGCACATAGAGAGGATGGATGGCAGTAAATTGGTGAAAGAGACTTATAAAGTAAATGTGGAAGATAATGTTAGTAGAGGACGACCACGGAGGACACATTTGGACCAAATTGAGAGTGTGCTTAAAAAGGCAGGTGTCCGTAGTATGAAGAATAAAAGAGCATGTATGAAAAGATTGATGGATGTAAACGAAGCTAGAGAGGTTTGCCAGGATCGTGCGAAGTGGCGATCGATAGTCTCTGCTTACCCCAATGCGAACTAACGGCGTGAGTGTATTTAATATTTTTAAAAATAAAACGCGAAATAGAATTTAGTTACTAGTGGGTTTAATGATTTTAAGCAAAGAGTTTTCTGACCCTTTCTAGAATACCTTATAATTTTTAACAAAAATGTTATTTAAGATCCTATAAAACAATATAAAGAGCTTGTTATCTAATGTCCAATCCATACCTGTTGCGCCACCAAATGGGCTAGTTGCTGAAACAGGTCTCGAATCTCTTCCAGCGCCTTCTCTACCCTCAACAAGTCATCGCGGCGACACTCTAGCTCGTTGAGTTGGCGACGAGCCTCTATGGTTTCCGCTGCTATCTATGGGAATTAAATATAATAACTAATTTTATATTATAGAAAAAAAAACTTTTTTTTGGTAGTCTAAAGGTTTTTTTTGTTAGGTGGTAAATCAAAGGTTCAATTTACATATGCCTGTAGTTGACTTTGAATCTAGTATTATCGAATAAATCAAATAATCTTAATATACCTAAATAAGTTATTACTTACATTATCCACAAACAATGAGATGTTCTTAGTTTCTAATAGATTCTGACATTCTTCATCCGATATTGTTAAGTTCGCTGAAAAATAACAATTACACTTTAAATAAAGGTATACATAATAGCCTATTATAGAATGAGACTGATACTGGAATATATTTAGGGATCAAAAAGAGTAGTTATTCTCGAAATCCTCGGAAAAGTGCAGGAAGGTGTCGAAATAATAAATAGAGAATTGTTGCTCTTGGGTTGTAATTGATACGCCTTGAAAAGCCCTAATATGCTTTTGAGTCTCGTATTCTACCTGAAGTCTAATAATATTACAACCATATATCTTTGCCTATGGTATTTATTCTCCGAGAAAGGTGAGAGTATATTACACAAAAGAGCAAAATAAAATAGTAAAAAAACCTGGTGTTGCACCTAGCTGTAACCCGCGTGGACTTCTATGTATATGAAGATGATTATAACTATTGTTTAAATCATCTAGGAAATTTAAAACCCTCCACATACATGCACGCAGTACCAACTACCGGGAAAATTTCTTTTCCATACGAACAAGTAATGCAATTAACAGTCCTCGCAACTTAAGCGAGGTCGATACATTTGGCAATAGTTTTGAAACCGTTAAATCCACTTTTATACGCAATTTCGTATCTTCTTTAGCGCAGCCGTAGCAGTAGTGAACATATAGAATTTCTGATCATGTTTTCTGTGTAGGTATACGTTTAGATTTATTTTTTACATCAAAGGTACATCTTACTGTGTAATGATTTAATTAATGACAAAAAAACTATGTTAAGTTATTGTGTGAAATCTTGTGTTTTTCAAATTACGAGTATAGTTTTGATAATTGGCTTCTACTTATACTTTTCAGTAGCTATTAACTATTAGTAGCTGTAAGTTTTCCTTAATAGGCTATTTGACAAAGTTTTTAAAACTATCTCACGGTGTTTATTTGTTTATAAAGAGCCCTAAAATAATACTTTTATGTCTTCATTTTAGCTATTTTATAAAATATTCGAAGAAGAATGTGCCGCAAAAACGCGACTTTAAGTTATATTTGGCGGCAGTGGCACGTAGTGACGTAAATTCCGCATTATACACCAATAAGCGAAGCGATACACAGTCTGTTTATGCGCAATCTACGTCATTTTAGAAATAGCCAATCACAGTCGTTTTTAGTCACGTGACAGTTGTTTCAAAAAAACCTATTTTAGAAGACGGATTTTGTTAAAATAATGTAACATTTTTATCTCGCACTATTATAAATCACTCTAAAAAAGAAATATTAAGACTGATGAAATAAAAGAGATGTATATTCTTATAACAGTCAAATAGCCTATTTTAAGTTATAAAATATCCTAACTATCAGGTCAACGTCACCGGTTCAAATGCTAATTGATGAAAAAATTCTTATTACCAAGTGTTAAACATAACTGTTAAATGATGGCACATTAAAACCATATAGTTGATTTCGCACTGAATCTTGAAAATTACTAAGAAAACCGTTTCATCCGTTAGGTTCAAAGACCACTGTAATCAACACATCGAACATACTAATTAAACTAATTTAAGCACATTCCTGTATGTGTGTGGTTTACCGTTTTGATTAGACTTCTGTCTGATTTAAGTTTATATGTCGTAGATTTCTTTAATATTTAGTTAAAATGTGTGAATGGAATCAACAGTATCAGCTTAGAATTCAACTACCAAATTTACTACGATTTCGCAAAAGGCAAATAATACTGACAGCTTGGAGTTTAGTACGATTAGAAACATACATATATACATAGATATACTCACGGCTGTAAATCCCTAGATGGGGTAGCCAGAGCTAAGGAATTAGAAATTCCTCAGCCACTTTTGGAAATGTGAGTGGGGAAAAGATGGTAAAAATAAAGGTTGTTGGTGATGGGTCTCCAACCGCATCGCCCAAAAATCCCTTAAAAGCCCCAATGCCGTTAGTCGCCTCTTACTTACACCCACCGGAAGAAATGGGGTAGTGCTATTCTAAGCCGATACTACACAGCATTAGAAACTAATATTCAGTGGTGACATTAAACAACAAGGAGCTCTCTCATAGATGTGATATCTTCAACCATTAGTAAACTTACTCAACCTTATCTGCTTCTGCATCAGCGCATACTTATTTTCCTTGACCTTCTGTACAGTTAGCGCGCCTCTAACGCGTTCCCATACAGTTTCCTCACAGTTACATATTGCAAATAACATATATATACTTACGCAATTTGTTCCCTTTGGGATGGGCAGACTATCGACTGCTCAGTTTGCGATCCTAGCTTCATTCACATACATCAATCTTGTTAGATTTCTTTATTCTTCAGGCGCCTGTTTGAGGCACATTCTTAATTTGATCCAAATCTGTCTTCCGTGGTCGTCATCTACAGACAATACCATCCATACTGGCAATATTTGTACTAATGAAAACAAGCGGGTTTAAAAATAAGGGAATAAAACTTATTCAACCTCATCTGCTCTTGCAACAGCGCATACTCCTCTTCATTAACCCTCTGCATCGTGAGCTCTAAAGCCTCCCCGTATAGTTTCCTCACAGTCACATATTGCACCCAAGCTAGTCTGTGTGTGGTGGTGGTTGGAATGAGAAAGATAGACATTTATTCGGAACTTACTCAACCTCATCTGCTCTTGCAACAGCTTATACTCCTCCTCCTTGACCCTCTGCACCGTGAGCTGATATGTCTCCAAAGCCTCCCCGTTCAGTTTCCTCACAGTCACATACTGTAATCTAGCCAGTCTGTGTATGGTAGTGGTTAGAAAGAGAAAGAGAGAGAGACATTTATTCAGAACTTACTCAACCTCATCTGCTCCTGTAAAAGCGCATATTCCTCCTCCTTAACTCTCTGCACCGTGAGCTGATGTTCCTCCAAAGCCTCCCCGTACAGTTTCCTCACAGTCACATATTGCAATCTAGCCAGTCTGTGCGTGGTAGTGGTGTGTGACGTCACGCGCCGCTCGAACTGACGTAGCGCGCCGCAGATTTTGAGACCGAGCGCGTTGGATTTGCTTATTGCTGAGTCTAACTGGTCTTGGATTTCTGAGGGCATTTGGAGAAATTATTAGATATTGAGTAAGGAAAAAAAGGGTAAAGTAAAGAATGGTTGATGGGTCTCCAGCCCCAAAAACGTTATAGTAAAGCAGTAACTTACGTTTATTATTGTGGTAGGTCGGGTCGGCGTAGAGGCGCTTGATGAGCTGTGTGTTTCCATTTAAGTCATGTATCCAACATCGCATCTGTTCTACCTGGAATATTCAACAAACTATCACAATATAGACTCTTTTAATGTATTCGCTTAGAATAGGAAAATTGCTGTGTAGTGTCGGTTTAGAATAACACTACCCCATTTCTACCCGTGGGTGATCGTAAGAGGCGACTAAGGGTATAGGGGCTTTTCAACTGATTTTTGGGCGATGTGGTTGGAGACCCGTCACCAAAGACATTTATTATTACCATCTTTTCCCCACTCAACTTCCAAAAGTGGCTGAGGAATTTCTCATTCCAAAGCTCTGGCTACCCCGTTCAGGGAATTATAGCCGTGAGTATATGTATATATGTATGTAATAGGAATATACCGATTTCAATTAGCATACAGCTAATTGGGTTTCTAAACCAAAGATATTTTATTTTCAGCCTTTGCTTATTTTTTTGTGCATGAAACCGTGATAAGTCGTGTTGTATGTATTTTTTAAATATTAAAATAACTGGTACACAAAGAAATGGAGCGGAAAATGTATTTATGTAACACTCTTTGTCAGAGCAATATCCTCACATAATTTCACAAGTCCCCTCATAAACATTTGCATTTTACTTTTGTATAGCATTGTTGTGTCTGGATAGTGGAAAGAATTGTTAACTATATAAGTTTATATCCAGGAGAACTTTAAGAAACATAATCTACTAGCTGACCCGACAGACTTCGTACTGTCAAATTTGCTTATGACAAAGCTTAAGGCGTTTTTATAATTAATTTAATAAAACCTCAAAAATTGTAGCCTATGTGTTATTCTGATGTATAAGCTATATTGTGGTAAAGTTTCATTCAAATCCATTCAGTAGTTTTTACGTGAAAGAGTAACAAAGATCCATACATCCATACGTACAAACTTTCGCCTTTATAATATTAATAGGATTTAGTGACATATTCCGTTACCTACCTCCTCGAATATCTTGTTGAGTTCATTATTAGTGGTGGTTTTCACGTCGAGCTCCACCGTGGGGTTATACACCACAGCCCCATTGGCTATCTGGAACACATTATGTATGTTTGATGAGCAGAGCTCTTGTATTGCTTTTACTGTATAAACATTTATTCTCCAAAGGGGCGACACGTGGCTTATTATTATAGTTTTCATGGGTTTTTTTCTTTTACGGCGTTAGGCCTGCCCCCTATCACGTGAGTACACTGTCCATGCAAAACGTGGGTACTCTGAACACCAGGTGACAAAGTCACGTGATGTTCAAAAGTATTAGTACCTCTGCCAACCCCCTCGGGGATATTCGGCGTGAACGTTTATGTTTATGTTTATGAGAATAGCACAAACGAAAAAAAATCAACGTCAGGTTTAAGAAGTCACATATGAACCGGCCATTTCTGGTATTTGAGGCCGTGTCCTTTCCTGCTTAGGTAGCTTGTTAAACGGATACTCAATATAAAACTATTAAATCTGATTATCACGTCTGGATCTTCAATAATACTAATGGTTACAATTTTCCCATATATTGTCGTGTTTTATTGCTCCGACACAATAACCTCATAACGCGGCACATACGATGCACCGGCAGCCGGTTATTCATATCACAACACATACAAAACATCGTTAATCTTACGATGCAAGTCATAAGAATTAATATTGCAAGGTTTTCCTTTACTGGTCAATGATGAGATCCGCCAAAGAGCAAGCAATCGTTTAGAACGGTCACTTTTTAGTTTTTTGTTCTTCACGTTGTATCCACTTATTCTAGCTCGGGGTTACATGGTAAGTGGACGAGGGGCTCTCGGTACTACTGTGATTGTAGACAGTAAAAACTAATTACGAGTCCTCTTAATTACGGAATTGCCTTACTTATCAGCCAGTCTTGTAATACAATCTGCCATGTCATAACCTAACTGATATAAATCACAATTCATTTGAACAGATTCTCCCCAGGATTCGAACCACGAATTTATCAATACAAAACTTTGTGAGTGATTTCACAATAGACATTTTTAACCTTTATTCTACCATCTTTTCCCCACTCAACTTCCAAAAGTGGCTGAGGAATTTCTAATTTCCAATTCCTCAGCTTTGGCTACCCCTTTTAGGGATTTATAGCCGTGAGTATATGTTTGTATGTATGTATTTTTAACAATGCACAGTGCGGATCGGAACTTATCAAAAAAACAAATTGTATCATATCTGCGTTTTGCTTAGTGTTGACACTCAATATTCGTACCGCACCGTACAGGATTTCACACTTGTCTAAACAATATTTCCAGTTTTTGTTCAGCGCGCGCGAGGTCAACTGAATTAGCGTTGCTTTGGGAACTTTGCTAGTTGAGTAGCTTGGGTTTGTCTGGGGTTTATGATCAATCGTGATCACCTATACATATTGTATTATAAAAATCATTGAAATATTTAAGACTGTATACAAAATAAAGGTTTCAAACGGTCCAAAAATACACTAATCAAAGTGGAATAAGTTTGCCGAATTTAAGTACAGTGGATCAAATGAGGTTTGCCTATTTCGTACCTACTAAGTGGTGACAACTTATGTTTTGAATTATTACATTACAAATATATATAAAAAAAATAAGTGGTTTTAAGCGATGCGGTTGGAGACCCATTACCAAGAACATTTACTTTACAATCTTTTCCCCACTCATCTTCCAAAAGTTGCTGAGGAATTTCTCATTCCGAAGCTCTGGCTACCCCTTCTAGGGGTTTATAGCCGTGAGTATATGTACGTATGTAAATATATTTCAAGAAGAAAAAAATCTATAAACTTACTTTTTTGAATATAAAAATTACGCTATTATTACAAAGGGATTATTATTTATAAAATATAAAACTTTTGGAATAGCATTAGTGTCAAAAATAATGTTTTGACCAGCTTCTCCAATACTCATAAATTCATAAAGGTACCTAGTTCTGAAGTGAATGTAGAGCATAATATGAAGCCATAAATAAATCCAAAATTTCAGCCATCAAAGTGTCTATCAAGTAATAAGGTGTAACTAATGATGGTTGTGGTATAGCATCTTATGAAGATAAGTCTGACGTTTTATTAAGGGTTGCAGGAAGTTGATGTAGAAAAAAATATGATGATATGCAAACAATTACGGCAACTTACATTTCTTAGTTCAGCTAATCTGTCCTTACTCCTCATGATTGATATTTTCGAAACACAAACAAATAAAACGTAAAATAATCACTTAATATGGTGTCTCACTAATGCACATCAACAAAAAACTCACTGCTCATCGCTACTTATTGCAAAAAATATTATCCGTTGTATAAGATGATTATTACTTTGAAAACTAAACATTAAATTTAAGATTAGTATCCACAAACGTTGATGAAATCATTTTCATGCGCTCATGCACGTCTGACAACTTTTCACTGAGTGTATGTAGGTAACACCTATTCTTTACCCAAAGTTTTCCACTTTTTTTACAAGAATCACATTATTTGTTCTCATTACAGAAAACACTGCTCCAACATAAGTTCGAAAATTTGTAGAACTGCAATCCTCAAAGTCACTCACTTTCCGTATTTCGCGAACCAATCCTTGAAGTTAGAAAACTTTTACCGTGAAATATTTGGCCTTACATGGATACAATATGCCGCTGAATAAAACCGAGGTGTGATCTCAACCAGATCTAATCAGCGACTGATAGCATTATCAGCTGCGAGGATAAGATAGAGGTGTTCGAGGCATTATTAACGTGTGCCATATTTTTAGTATCTTGCCTAAATTGATACTCTAATAAAAGCTCTAGTATCTAATCTAATATTCAGGCAATTACCTCCGACAGAGGTAGGCAGAGACGTTTCATCGCCACTGTGTACGATCCTGAGAAACCTCTCGATCTCCATTCACATTCATAAATCTAGTCAAACTGGCCCTTTTATTTTTCATACTTTGGTCGTTCCCGTGATTGGCTCTATATAACAACAACTAGCTGTGCCCGCGACTTCGTTCGCGTGATTGTCGAGAGCAAAAAAACGTCGTTTAGTTAAGAGTATATCACCTTTTTGATGATTTAGATAAGAGTCCTGACTTTTGGTATAGTTGATTACGTCAAGGCTTCTCTATACATTATGTTAGCGGTGGAATTACCCGGAGCATATACAAAAAGGTTGTTTGGGTTGCTAACACGTGATAGAGAAACATAGAGTTGGCCGTATGAGAAACAATCAAAAGTAAGGTCTACACCCGCAACGGATAACGTCTGGCCTTGGGCTTTATTAATAGTCATAGCGTAACAGAGGCTTACAGGAAACTGCACACGTTTGAAAGTAAATGGAAAATTATTGGTGATAATAGGTATCCTGGGAATGAAAACAACATCACCGGAGCCGTAACCTGTTAAGATTTCGGCTTCAATGACATATCGTTGGAGATTTGTCACTCTCAACCGAGTTCCGTCGCATAGTTTGAGGGCTTAAATTTCTGAGTAGAATCGAATTGCGTAACGTAATATTTTTCTTCTTGAACTCACAAAATTAATCATATCTTTTGATAGAGTGAACCGATTTCGATGAAACAAAAACTAAGTTATACCTCAAGTTACGTATAATTTTTGTATATAAACATTTTCAGCATTGGATTCGTAGCTTTTACGTGATGTGCGCACAAACAAACATATAAACAGACAAACAGTCAAAAATTAAAAAAAAATATGGAAATGGTTTCTGTTACTTATCTGTTCACACGCTGGCTATTTTTTTTTCAATTTCTTCAATGTACAAAAATGACTTTTCTACAGATTTATTATATGTATAGATTGTAACAATGTGCAGCGAATAAAAGTTTAAGCTTATGTAATGTTTTCTTTTCTTTTTAAACGATTTTTAGAATGTGTAAGTTTTTACAGTTTGCTGTTCCTGAATAAAGTTATTTTATCTACATACATACATATACACACGGCAGCAAATCCCAAGAAGGGGTAGTCAGAGCTAAGGAATTAGCAAATTCTCAGCCGCTCCTGGAAATTCGATTGGGGAAAAGATGGTAAAGTAAAGGTTATTGGTGATGGGTCCCTAACCGCATCGCCCAAAAATCCCTAACAAGCCCCAATACCGTTAGTCGCCTCTCACACATATACCCACCCGAAGAAATGGGGTAGTGCTATTCTAAGCCGACACTACACAGCAGATGTATCTTATTTTATCTCTATCTGCATAAATCTCTTTAACAACTTTCTTTCATTGATTGTCACTATGCGTCCAAAAAAAATAAGTATTTTGTACTAAGTGGGCCAATAAACTATAAGAATATAAAATAAAGAAAAGACCAAAGTCATGAACATGACATTAATTTAAATAAAGAATATTTTTTACATTAGAATCATTTGCAATCGTAAACTATGATTAATTTGTCTTCTCGAGCTAGAGCAGTGACTGGTTGGTGTGTTGGCGTACGGTTCAATGTCGCTGCCAGCGGCAACCGGCCTCGACCATGTTTGTTTACAAAATTACTGAATGGCTTATGTAGCTTATAGTAGACTACTATTATTGTACCACCTTTAACTGCGACTGCGACTAATCCACGAAAAAAAACGACTAAGTAAACATACATACATATACTCACGGTTATAATTCCATAGAAGGAGTATCCAGAGCTAAGGAATTAGAATTTCCTCAGCCACTTTTGGAAGTTAAGTGGGTAAAAGATGGTAAATAAAGGTTGTTGGTGATGGATCTTCAACCGTAAGAAACCAAATCCAAAAAACGTACGAAACGGGGTAGTGCTATTCTAAGCTGACACTACACAGCTACACACTATACATCTATTTAAGCACTGTGTAAGTGGGACTGTTAAAAGTCTATCATAGTATACATTTAGAAAAAGGTTCAATAATGGCCGTAGTGAAAAGAAAAACTATGAGAACATTGATGAATACGACGGAAGCTAGATAATATTGTCAAGATGAAGATTAAAGTAGTGATCAATAGTTATCAATAATCTTTTCTTAGTCCAATAGTAATTAATTATGGGCCTCGTATAAGTTCATATTCAAACATGTCAATCGTACAAAGTGGCGATCTGACAACCCCAATGGGAACTTACGGCAGGAGTATATTAATGTATGTATTTATAATAGTGTTGTGTCAGCTATGAATAACACTACCCCATTTCTACCTGTGGCTGACCGTAAAAGGCTACTAAGGGCAGGGTATAGTAAGGGGCTTTTTAAGTGATTTTTGGGCGATGTGGTTGGATACCCGTCTACAAAAACATTCATTATTACCATCTTTTCCTCAATCAATTTCCAAATTTAAATTTCTGAATACAGAACTATTAGAAAGAGAAAGAAAAAAAGAGAGACATTTATTCGCTGCACAGATGAGGAAGAGACAGTTAAACATAAAAAGAAAAATAGAAATATAATACACTATTCGTAGATCGAATACTATCCAAAAATACAAGGAAACACACTCTTACGCTTTCTCGCCGTAAGAAGCAGTCTTTCTTCTCTGCAGTCTTGATTCTCAAACTAACCTTTTCTTTTATAAATGTGTGGCCTGTGCGGCTTCACCATGACTTTATGTGTGCAGGGCCGCCCTGGCAGGGCAAAGGAGTGTACCTAAGCTAAATCGGATAGAGGGGGAAAGGAGCTCTAACAAGCTGACCAAGCGGGACGCTTATGTCATACAGTGCGAACTCTCGTGTTCTTCGGTAGGCCTATGTGCCAGAGGCAGGCAAGGGAGGTTCTAATTTGGGGTTCTTCAGCCTCGCCGGCGAGCTCGGTATCTGGAGTGGAATGTTCTTTGTCCGCGAGCGTGAGTGCAAGGTCTTAAGCTCGTGTGTGGTCGGGTCGCCGGGATCCGAGAGAACGCTACGAAAGCGTCTCTCTCGAGTTCCGACATCCGTTGAGATTGTGTAGTCGAGCCAAGCTCTGAGTAAGGGGTTGGGGTGAACAGGGATCCTATCAAAGTATCTACGTGAGATTTCATTGAAGTGATCCCTGATTGTTTTGAGTTCTAAGTCTCTGTGGAGATCATAGTTCCTAACATTACCAAGGCACCCCTACCGACTTGCGCACATACCTATTTTGTATCACCTGGAGGAGGTGTATCAGGCCTTCTCTGGCGTGTGAGAACGCAACACTACCGTACGAGATCTCAAACTTTCGTAGAATACACACCGCGAATTATAAAACGTTAACAGCGCCATCTAGTGTGGACACACCAAAACATCCTTCAAGTTAATCCTCGTAAGCAAAGCCCGTTGAATAAACAACACTAAAACGTTGAAAATTAATTGTAATAAATAGATAAAATTACTCGGGTTAAGTTTTTATATACATTTATTTCATCTAGATATGCATCTAACGGTTCAGTGCACTTTAATTCGCAAATGGGTGAAAAAATCCAGGAGCTGGTTTAAGTTTTTCTTTAGATATCTCACAATCAGCTCTGTTTTTATCACAAGTATTTTAATGTCTCACAACACTATGACTAAAGCACCCATCTAAGGTTGCTGAAGATTAAGATTTGTGAAATTTATTTAACTTTAATTCATGGAAAGATTACCATACAATCGCGGCTTGCAACAGCGTTACTCTAGATTTATATTTCTTATACATACATATCTTGTGTCGGCTTAGAATAACACTACCCCATTTCTGCCGGTACCTACTGGGGCTTTTAAGTGATTTTTGGGCGATGCGGTTGGAGACCCATCACCAAAAACCTTTATTTTACCATCTTTACCCCACTCAACTTTAAAAAAGTGGCTGAGTATTTTCTAATTCCTTAGCTCTTGACTCCCCCTTCTAGGGATTTACAGCCGTGAGTATATGTATGTATGTATGTACCGTGATAGCCCAGTGGGTAGAACACTCGGTTATCGTGCAAACGACTAGTGTTCAAATCCTGGGTCGGGCCTACACCAATTTGTCTTTTCTAAAGACATATGTGTGGTTAATTTATCATGGTTGTTAACGGTGAGGGAAAACATCGTGAGGAAACCCACATGGCTGAGTTGTACTTAGTCATGTGACAGTGTATTCGTACAAAACGGCGATAGGCCTGCCCCCTATCACGTGAGTACACTATCCATGCAAAACATGGGTACTCTGAACACCAGGTGACAAAGTCACGTGATGTTCAGAAGTATTAGTACCTCTGCCAACCCCTTCGGGGATATTCGGCGTGAACGTTTATGTTATGTATGTATCTACCAAAAATACTTGAAGCATTGTCCATCCTGAAGTTTTCATTTCTTTCAGATTATAGCCGCGGGTCAATCTATCTTTTTGTGAACAGGTGTAAAACATGCAAGTTGTTAAAATTAATGAAACCAAACGACTGAGAAATTAAGCTCTAAAAGAGTATATCCAGAAATATTACCATTAAAAATAGTTCACTTTAGAGCCTCGATTTCCACGTGGGTTTCTATTTCCAAGACTTACCAATATCTGGTGAGATTTTTCACTCGTTCTAGACTTACAAGACCGTGGTTGTTTGTAATACCATTTTATTGGTCTGCTGGTCTAAATCACTTGGCAGCTAAACAACGCATAAAAATCTAGTGATATGTGTGTTAAGTGATGTCACATGTATGTACTAAGAAATATGAACGACATAAAATGTGACACGACGATTATTACGTAAATATTGAATGTTTGTGTGTAGCTGTAAATGTAGCTGTGTAGTGTCGGCTTAGAATAGCACTACCCCATTTCTTCCGGTGGATGTACGTAAGAGGCGACTAACGGACTTGGGGCTTTTTAAGGGATTTTTGGGCGATACGGTTGGCGACCCATCAACAACAACCTTTATTCTACCATCTTTTCCCCACGCAACTTCCAAAAGTGGCTGAGGAATTTCTAATTCCTTTTAGGGATTTATAGCCGTGAGTATATGTATGTATGAATGTTTTTGTTGACATCTCAGCACCATTACATTTTGTTGTATGATGACCATTTTGTGAGATGTTTCAGTCATTTTCGATTTGCAACATTGACCAATGCTATTTCCAAGTCAAGTATATCATAAGTTCCAATCAATATGTACTCATTGTTTTTAGGTTTATTGCGAGTATTTTTCAGAAACGGCGCCATTATACATTTCTATATGTATCGCAAACAAGTTGTGTCAACATTGATAGTACTTCACAGGTGACAATGACTGCATCACGATTCTTAAAATGTGTGGGTTGGCTTTGATACTCGATCAGATAATTGCAATTAGAGCCTTAGACTAAGTAAACTACTGACCAGTAATATAAAATAGTGATGTGATTATAATTCTAAAATTATAAATCTACACAACCCTATGTCATCTCTTCCGACATCTGCAGAAAGAAATGGGCTTGTGTTATTCGAAGGAGACACTACACAGCAGTACTTAAAATAACATAACATAACATAAACATAAACGTTCACGCCGAATATCCCCCAAGGGGTTGGCAGAGATTCTAATACTTCTGAACATCACGTGACATTGTCACCTAGTGTTTAGAGTACCCACGTTTTGCATGGACAGTGTAGTCACGTGATAGGGGGCAGGCCTATCGCCGTTTTGTAAGAATACACTGTCACATGACTAAGTACAACTCAGTCATGTGGGTTTCCTCACGATGTTTTCCCTCACCGTTAACAACCGTGATAAATTAACCACACATATGTCTTTACAAAAGACAAATTGGTGTGGGCCCGACCCGGGATTTGAACACTAGTCGTTTACTTAAAATACTAAAGTTTATTTGTAGTCTATATTACATAGGGGTAATTTTGTAAGATGTTACGTTTGTAAATTCGCCATATTTTCTTGTGAGTTGATTCTATCTCATTAATTTGCACAAAACAAACACACCTCGTCTGACACACTTGCTTCGACCTTGATTTAGCATTACCCTAACACATAATATAATGCCTATTGATAAAAATACTTTAATGTTAATATTGGAAGTTAGAACCGTCTAGCTTTTCTATAAAAACGAGGTAAAGTGCAATATTTTTTATATTGAATAATTAATAATGTACACAGCAATGTCAAGGGGTTGGCAGAGATTCTAATACTTCTGAACATCACGTGACATTGTCACCTAGTGTTTAGAGTACCCACGTTTTGCATGGACAGTGTAGTCACGTGATAGGGGGCAGGCCTATCGCCGTTTTGTAAGAATACACTGTCACATGACTAAGTACAACTCAGTCATGTGGGTTTCCTCACGATGTTTTCCCTCACCGTTAACAACCGTGATAAATTAACCACACATATGTCTTTACAAAAGACAAATTGGTGTGGGCCCGACCCGGGATTTGAACACTAGTCGTTTACTTAAAATACTAAAGTTTATTTGTAGTCTATATTACATAGGGGTAATTTTGTAAGATGTTACGTTTGTAAATTCGCCATATTTTCTTGTGAGTTGATTCTATCTCATTAATTTGCACAAAACAAACACACCTCGTCTGACACACTTGCTTCGACCTTGATTTAGCATTACCCTAACACATAATATAATGCCTATTGATAAAAATACTTTAATGTTAATATTGGAAGTTAGAACCGTCTAGCTTTTGTATAAAAACGAGGTAAAGTGCAATATTTTTTATATTGAATAATTAATAATGTACACAGCAATGTCATGAGACCAGTAATATTAACGATGACTATTAATTTTAATAATAATGTTATATTCGCTATTACGTTTTCGATTGTATGAGCAAAGATCGTTGTGTGACCAAGGCTAAATAAAAAAAACCTACGTTTACATCCTATTGTTCTTCGTATACAAATAGGTTTAGAAAATTGTGTATTGCAAAAACAAGATGGATTTATATGACACGTCACGTTGTTATAAGGTTTATAGATAGGTACAAGTATCAAAGTCGCGAAAAAAGAACAGAAAGAAAATAGCTAATATTTTTAATTGTAGGTGTACGCCAATTCGGTGTGCAAAGTATTTTTTTGGAATATATTAAAGTATTTTTATTCGATAGCAAACACAAAAATAAAAGACTTCGAATATTTTTCATTTAAAATTACTAATTGTAAAGTTGTTATTTTTAAAGATTGTTAAACTTTTTCTCTTAATGACGTCATCGCTAATAACAATCACGTAGCGACATGCAAATGAAGCGAAATCTATACTTATAATAAATCTGTAGAGAGGTCAATTCTGTACATGAAATATATTTTCAAAATAACTATCAGGTGGTGATTAGGGATCGATACTGATGCCAAAAATGCAATCAGTAAAATTTTTGTCTTTCTGTCTGTCTGTCGGTTTGTATGTTCCTTATGGAAACAAAAACTACTCGACGGATTTTAACGAAACTTGGTACAATTATTCTCCATACTCCTGGGCAGGTTTTTGTATACTTTCCAGCACAGTAGTAAAGTAGAATTTTGGGAAATTTTGGGAAAACGGGAGAAGTTACTACATTTTTTAAACTTCCGTCGCGTGTGCAGCCTTAATGGTTACACTTACATAGAAATCATATATGACGGAAATATTCTACATAAAATTATCTAAAAAAATCTGCAACAGTTTATGTCTATCTTTTACGGTTGACTCACAATAACACGTGTAATTCCTGATAGCTTAGCAGTTCAGCACATTCTGATTATATTTGTTTACTCTTACGTTTGTAAACCTCTCAATCATCCTTAATTTAAAAAAGGTAACATTATTACCTTTTCAATAAAAAAAGAATCATAGAAATCGGTAGAGAAACACCGAAATTATACATAAAATAAGCCATCGCGCCCGTGACCAAAACCGAATCGTTACTAATTTACATATAACATACTAGATGGCGCCAGTAGTTGCATCCTATAACACGTAATGATTTATTTTTTAGATTGTTATAAATACTTCATAGCGTTTTATTCCAAAATTTGCTATTAAACGGAAATACTGAACCGTTCATTAAAGCGCATTAAAAATCACCAAACTACACTGTTTAGGGAGTGCTATAAATTTAATAAATTGAAAACATTGCGCTAAATTTCACAATGCTTGAGCAGTGACTAAAGAAAGAAACCTCAGATATTTAAAAAACAACGCTACCTTTGCGAAGCTGGGACGATCCACTAGTATTTAATAAAATGTTGCTGATTGATTGCAAAACTTTTCACGAATTGATGATCTCCTATGCTTTTCGATATTTTATTTACTAACTGCAAAACGAATGTCTTTGAAATAACTTTGAAGGTTAAACACTGTTACAGTTTTTTGATAAAATAAAGGTCATCATAGTCTTCAAACTTAATATCTTGAAATGGTTTTTTTAATCAGCATCACTTTTGTAAAACTTTGCATACCGAAGTGCGGAACGACTTGATTAAGGTTAAAATGAAAAAAAAGCACTAACGTCTCTCTCAATCTCTACTCATTCAAGCATATTTTCCCTTTCAAGGTCGGCAGCTTGAAGATCAGCCACGTTCAACAAAGCGTAAAGAGATTATTAGGTAATGGGTTGCCCTCCCTCTCATCTCTAAATGACCATGAACGACTCGCTGAGTTATGATTATGTAGCAGCTAGTGTCATACTTTGACATTTCCTGACTAAAATGAAAAAAATACTCAGAACTAAACATTTTATTGTTAGCTTTCTTGGCACAACTTCTCTTATATTATCATATTTCGATTGTGCCGTGTAGTGCCGGCTTAGAATGTCACTACCCCTTTCTATCCACGGGTGTCGTAAGAGGCGACTAAGGGAACGGGGCTTTTTAAAGTGGTTTTTGGGTGATGCCGTTGGAGACCCATCACCAACGATACTTTATTTCTACCATGTTTCCCCTACATACTTACAAATGTGGCTGAAGAGTTTCTAGCTCTAAAGCTCTGGCTACCTCTTTTTGGGATTTATGGGCCGTGAGTAAATGTGTTTATGTTTTCGATCTATAAATCCTGTGACTGGGTAAAACTATTAGTAGGCCAGACTAACACGATGGCCAGCCGTGGTTTAAGACTTCAATAGAGCAACCATTTATCCTCTAGAATCAAATACAATGTATCACAGACATAGTGTTTACGCCGTACATTCCCTAAGGGATGGCACAAGCACTACATCTTACTTCCAGTAACATGCAATTTGAAGACCTAAATATACACCTACTGGATTCAAAATATTTGAATTTGAAAGAACACCGAGACAATTTGAAAGAACAAAAGCGAGCTATCCGATCTATCTATATGATAAGGTCGAGGTATTCGTTGCGCGAAAAATTTAAAGATATTGGCATTTTAACTATCCCTTGCCAATACATATTTGAGAATTTAATGTATGTTAAAAATCATATAGGCCAATTTAGTAAAGTTAGTGATAGGCATACTGTTAAAACTCGAAATAAGGACAAACTTAACGTACCGAAGAGGAGACTTAATAAAGTAAGTAACTCCTTTATGGGACTATCCCTCAAAATGTTCAACAAACTTCCTTCTGACATATTGAAAATGCCTGTGGCATTTTTTAAAAAGGCAATTAAAGCAATGCTTTTAAAGAAATCTTACTACAGTGTTCAACATTTTTTAAACGACAAGGACCCAACGCGCACATTACCGTGTCCGTAAAGCTATAAATCTTCCCTCGTTATTCCCAGGAATAATTGGCTGGTGAGGATTTTTCTTCTCACGTTATGTGATTGGTTTTTGTGATGGACAATTTAGTATAATTATGTCAAACTAGCGTTTGGTTTGTTCGCATAGAAAATCTTTTATTAAGTAAAAATATGACCCAAAATTGTACAAACCATATTATGCCAAAATTAAAAAATGTGAATGTAAAGAGTTTCTTTGAAGCTTCTTCTCTTTACGAACACCTTTTGGAGCAACGGATTATTGACAGATTTAAAAAAAATTACGTTCAAAAAATGATAGTTTTTAACTTAATTTTGAAAAATAAACTTTTTGATTTTGAATTTTGACACCTATTGTACTACTTTCTGAGAGAGGACGAGTGAAAAACAAGTGCTACATAAAATGGTATTATGAGGATTTGGTATTTCCAATGCTTGTTAATGTGATACTTAAACGCATCTACTCAGATGTTTTTTTTATCATAATACAGTTAGATAATTATTTTTACGTCTTACGGCCTCTCTCGAAGAACACCACAGCAACCGGTCTTGTGCTGCTCTCATTCATTGGGTTCCCAAAAATTTCACCAAGTCATACATAGAAACATTGCCGCCACTCCAGATCCTTCGAACAACAACCATAATATGCATACTCTGTGTTCAATGTAGCTGTGTGTAAGCTCTGCTCACAATGTGCTAGATAAAAAAGATAAAGATAAAAAATATTTATTTCAAAATAAAAAGAATTGTTCTCTATTTTTTGAACGTCACAAACTTACGTATAAGTTAAATCTTACTCTACTGACTCTACTTCGGATTCGGAAGGTGTATTGTTGCGAGAAGAACCCGTAAGAAACTCAGCAACACACATCTTTTCTTAGTCAAATTACAATATTGGTGTATGTCTGGAAATATCCTGAATAGAGCCCTGGTGACACCAAGCAGTTTCATCTATCATATAATCATTTAAACTGTAATAAGCTTTTAAATGAAGACTGCGTTTTATAATTACTTTGAATTTCTTTTCTGTTAGATTCAAAATGTCATCAGGTATTTTATTATAAAATTTTACACATAACCCCATAAAAGATGTATTTATTTTAGACAATCTGTACTTTTGAATTGAAATTTTATTATTATCTCTAAGACTTCTAGTATGTCTGTCACAGTTTTTGGAAAATGCTTTCAAATTTTTTCTCACATACATGATGTTTTCATAAACATATTGACATGGCAGTGTCATTATATTTATGGTTTTAAACAATTCTCTAAGGGAATCTCGTGAACCTAAATTATAAATAGCTCTTATTGCTCTTTTCTGTAAAATGAATATTGACCCAACATCAGCAGCTCTGCCCCAGAGTAAAATGCCATAAGACATGATGCTATGAAAATAACTATAGTAAACTAAACGAGCGGTCTGTACATCAGTTAAATGTCTTATCTTTCTAACGGCATAGGCAGCACTGCTTAGCCTGCCAGCTAGCGCGCTAATGTGGGGTCCCCATTGGAGCTTTGAGTCCAGATGTATCCCTAAGAAAACTGCGCTATCCGTAAATGGTAATTTTTCATTATTTAATGTAATTTCATTATCAACACTTTTAACATTTGGTAATGCAAATTTAATACATTTGGTTTTTTTGGCATTTAGTACAAGATTATTTGAAGCAAACCATGTTTGAATTTGGGAAACTGCATTATTTACATCGTCAATATTTTCCGAATTCCTTTTAACGTCAAAAATTAAAGAAGTATCATCAGCAAATAATACTATTTCAGACCTTTTCTCGACCATGAACGGCAAATCATTAATATATACTAGAAACAAAAATGGGCCTAATATAGATCCCTGTGGAACACCCATTTTTACATGAGTTCCAGATGATTTTATTTTATCGATTTGCACTTTTTGTATTCGATCTGAGAAGTAGGACTTTATTAATTTAAGTGCGTCACCTTCGATGCCATAATGTCCCAATTTTATGAATAAAATATTATGATCTGCACAATCAAAAGCCTTTGTAAGATCGCAGAACAAACCGATTGCATCATTCTTAAGTTCCCACGAACCAAAAATATGTTTAATTAGGGCAACGCCTGCGTCAGTGGTAGAGCGGCCTTTCGTGAAACCAAATTGTTTAGGGTGAAACAAATTGTTGGAACTAAAATGCAAGAGCAGTTGATTAAGCATAAGTTTTTCAAATATTTTACTCATAACCGGTAGTATAGATATAGGCCTATAACCTTCAGGATTATTTTTATCACCTCCAGATTTTAGTAAAGGTACAATTTTACTATGTTTCATGAGATCTGGGAAGATACCATTACTTATACATTCATTAAATATTTTCGCTAAATAAGGAGCTATTATTACAATAAAATTATGGCATACTTTTACTGACATACCCCAGATATCCTCAGAATTTTTCAATTTCAGTGATTTAAACACTTTAATGATATCTTCGGGACTGACAACTTTAAAATTAAATATAGATTTACAAATTGCAACGTTTTGTTGCAACAGCTCTTGAGCTAACGTAGCAGATGAATTTAAGTGTTCAGTGGTCTTAAAAGGTATATCAGCAAAATATTTTTCAAAAATACAAGCAATTACATCATTTGAAGTAGTCAAACCTCGATCAGACCGAATACAAAAGTCCTGATCACATGATTTGCTTTTGCCAGTTTGAGTGTTGATAATGTTCCAAACGGTTTTTACTTTATTATCAGATGTTTTAATACGTTGGCTCAAGTATCTTGCTTTAGCCTCCTTACAAACTTTATTAAACATTTTTGAGTATTTTTTTACATATTCTATAAATTCATCATTATGTGAGAACGCTTTTTGATCGTATAAATCAAATAGTATTTCTCTAGATTTATATATGCCTGGTGTTGCCCACTCACTAAATTTAAATTTATTACATATAGTTACATCTTAAATAGTAAATATTTTATTAAATTCGTCTATCAGTACTTTAAAGAAAGTATTATAACTATTATTTGGATTTTTATTTATTGAAGAAGTGGGCAGCTTATAACTGATTAAGTTTATATATTTTTCAACTTTGAAAGCAGTGATACTCCTTTTTTTAACTATAATTTTTCGGTCTGGTGCCTTATGTGGAAAGTTTACAAAAAGACCACTGTGATCAGATTTTAGTTTATTTATTACAGATTTACTTATGAATTCAGCATTTGTAAATACATTATCTAAACATGTTTTGGTTCTAGTAGGTTCCAAGAATAAATTTTCTAAATTAAACGATTGGAATAAACTCATCAACCGTGCTCTGGGCCATTTAAATTTTGAAACTCTTCGGATTATATCTATGTCCCCAGAACTACCAGATCTCCTTGTTGTGAACTGCCCTTTGTACGCCTTTTAGCCTTTTTATAAGCCACATAATATATGGCCCAACAAAATATGGCTCAGCTACCAGACTGGATTTAAATGTATAACATCCAAGATAAAGAAAAGTCATGAATCATTAATAAAATTTTAATACTTACACTAAACATTCTAAAAAGTAAAATAATTTAAGACTAATTCTTCGCATACATTAGCTACCAGACTGAATGAACGATGAGTTGTTGAGACTGGCTGGAATATTATTCTGGGTCATCTGAAATAAAAAGGGCTTAGTGAATTTTCATTATAAAACAATATATATCAGTTACTCTGTTTTTGTTGTATGACTTGATTGATTGACTGTAGGATCTAAGGCTTTCATACTTTTTATGTTAACAATGACTATGGTCGAGTGGTTAGGAGGCTAGCTTTCAATACAGAGGTTAGAGGTTCAATCGCTACCAAGAGCAATCATTTGTTTGATGAATTTTGGTGTTAATTCTTCAGTTTTGGATATCATTCATATTAGTAAATTATTAATTATTTTTTGTAATTTACTAGGGGCAAAGTTAATCTGTATGTTAAGTCCATATATATGTAACAATAAATATTTATACAATAAATTATTGGGTTATTTGATTGCATAGCACAGCCTACTCCTGATTTGGATATCAACTGTGAGTACAGATAAGTTTTTAATGGGTTTCTGTGAGTATAGATAAGATAGATGAGTTTTTAAATACATAATTGGGACCCTTTTGATTGCAAATATTTTAAAAAGAGCTATACGCCTGTATTCTGAATTGAGAATTCAAGCTGAGAATGACTTAAGTATTGTTTTGTCTCATTCAGTTGTTAAGATTACAATGCCACAGAACGATAATTAAGTTGTTCTCAGCTGGAATACTCAATTCATAAATCGGGCGACAGCTTGTAGAAAGAAATTTACCAAGGACAGTATTCTACTTCCTATTTCACTATGCTAATTCAAATGCTATCAATTAATTTTAATATGGTTGCAAACATAAAAAATCATTCCAAAACCATACATTAATAAATCCATACATAGTCCTTGATAAAAAAAACTATATATCAAAGCCTGGATTTAGAAACTATAGTTAATCTCTAAGCATAAATGTTACTAATGCAAGTTCATAAAAACTTGGTAAATATAAATGTTTGCTATTAATATTATATAATCTTGACTCACATTTTGAACTTGAAGTAACTTATCCATAGCTGATGGTAACAAAGGCTTCACTGAGTTGATCTCTATCATAGTCAAATGGTCCAATCTACCATAACTGCCCCCAGACTTCATCAGGGCATCCATAGATGTGCGCAGTTTTGACATGCGAATATCCCAGATATCTTTTATTATTGTTTTGATTTCACTTGCTCTAGGGACATCTTCTGAAGCTGCTCCTAAGATCAATTTAGCCTCTACCATGTAATGCTCATTTGGCATTTTAGTGAAAAACCTGTAATATTAAATAAAAAAAAAAAAAAAAAAAAAAAAAAAAAAAGATTTATTGGATCCAAATATTACACATAATAAAAAATAAAATTACAATGCACTGCCTCCCAAAAGGGTTGCCCGTAGTGCGGGAGGCAAATAAAGTTTTGTTAACAAAGTTATATGTTACAGTAATGGAAAAAGGTGTAAGACATGTTGAAATGGAAAATGAAATGACTATATTGTTTCAAGACAAGTCATTCACATTATAATACAGATTCTGAAATACTAAGAACTAGCTGACTGGAGAGACTTTGCACTGTTAAAAATTTATTGACTTTCACTTGATGAATGCCATTAAATTTTCATAATGAACCCACCTAAATACTAATATTTCTGAACATCACATAAAATTGTCACCTGGTGTGCAGAGTACCCACTTTTTGCTTGGACAGTATATGCATGTGATAGGGGACAGGCCTATTGCCATTTTGTATGAATATACTGTCACATGACTACGTACAACTCAGCAATGTGGCTTTCCTCACAATGTTTTCCTTCACCAATAACAACCATGATACATTAACCACTCATATACATACATACATACATATACTCACGGCTATAAATCCCTCGAAGGGTTAGCTAGAGCTAAGGAATTAGAAATTCCTCAGCCACTTTTGGAAATGTGAGTGGGGAAAAGATGGTAAAAATAAAGACTGTTGGTGATGGGTCTCCAACCACATCGCCCAACAATCCCTTAAAGGTCCCAACACCGTTAGTCGCCTCTTACGTACACCCACCAGAAGAAATGGGGTAGTGCTATTCTTAGCCTACACTACACAGCATACATCAGCATACCACTTGTATGTCTTTAGGAAAGAGAAATTTGTGTAGGCCCGACCCAGGATTGGATCAGTAGTCATCTGCACAATAAGTGGTGTTCTACCCACTGAGCTATCACTGTTTTAAGTTCAGGGATAATATATTTTTTGCTCACTACACAGCCAAAAATGATTAGGTAAATTCTACATATGAAATATGTAGTTAAAATCTTTTATGAGGTTGTTGAAACACAGGAAGTTAATGTTTGAAAATAATGTATACAAGTGGTTAGCTTGGGACTTTCTTATATATTCTTTTGTTCCTTCACTTTGTAAAATAAGAGAGAGATGTGTGTGTAGTGTCACCTACCAATAGTACTAATTTATTTCTTCCAATGGGTGTTGTACAAGGCATTATTGAAGTGATTGTTTGGCGATGTGGCCAGAGATCTTCACAACAACACAATATTAAATGACCTTTTTTTCACTATACTTCCCTGTATAAGTGGCCGAGGAATTTGTTATTCTAAAGCTACCCCATTGTTGAAACTATAGGTCAAAACACAATAAGTTTTAGGTGGACTCGATTTATTAAATATGAAAACATATTTGTGTTGGTCTTAAAATGAATTTGTTTGTTTTATCTTAAAATAAATAAGTTTGTTTACTAACCGAGACTTTTTTTCTTCCTCTTTTATGTTCTCTAAAGACTCAACGTCCATCCAATCCGGAGGCACTATACGGCACTTTTGCTTCTGTTTTAACATAACACCTAACCAAAGTGGCACATTTACCGGCAAACCAGCTCGAAAAGGCCCAAATTCACCACAAATAAGATACAGTTTGTCATAACTAAAGTTGGGTATTACACTCACTGATCTGTTTTCCCCAATAAATTCAATTTCATACGGATCCATCACTTGAGGTGGCGAACTTATTTCATGGATGATAAATGATTATATAGAAATACTAAGAAACACTATCAATATAGAAATGTGTTGTTTACAATTGAAATTTTGAAATTGAAATTATTATCAGTGTTGCCAACCCTTACAGACAAAATCCCCCAAGAAAATCCTAAAATACCCCTAAAAACCCCTAGGTTATTTAAATAGTTATGTCCACAAAAAAAAACTGTGCTGTTGTGTCGGCTTAGAATAGCACTGCCCCATTTCTTACAGTGGGTGTACATAAGAGGCGACAAACGGTATTGATGCAGGGATTTTTGAGCGATGAGGATAGAGACCCATCACCAACCACCTTTATATTACCATCTTTTCAAAACTCACTTTTTTTAAATAATATATATTTATATTATTAAGGGGAAAAAGTGGCTAGCTGTTTCTGACGATGATGATGATAATCACAATGTATTCTAAAATTAAGATAACATTTTCAAAAATGCCACCGTTCGTAAAACAATACAACTGTTTTAATTTTATAAAATGCCATCTCAGTACCTAGGACTAAAAAAATCCCCTATATAAACCCCTAAAATATTCCTGCCCCTAAAAATCCCCCTTTCAACAGTTCTTCCCCCTAAATTTAGGGTGAAAACCCCCAAGTTGGCATCACTGATTATTATGATGACGTTTAAAAAGGCGGGAAAGATATTAAGATGCGTTCGTTTTAATTTTAAACAGAAATCGGCCTACTTGTCTGACGCCGGATTTCTGACTGAATTGAGTATTCAAGCTGAGAACGACAGTAAAGTTTTATGTCATTCAGTTGTTAAGATTTCAATGCGACAGAAAGATACTTAAGTTGTTCTCAGCTGGAATACTCAATTCAGAAATCGGGCGTAAGACATTTTTTTCGAAAGGATTGGTTGCTGCTGGAGACGCCTCACCAAAACCTTTGTTTTACAATCCTTTCACACAACTTCCAAAATTAGCTGTTTTTGATTTGTAAGTCTAAAATTGTGGCTAGCCCTTCTAGGGATTTATAGCCACGACTATAAAACGTATACCATATTTTTATTCACGTAAATTAATTTATAAAAGCAACACACCAACCCGCCGGTGATCATTGCGTATTAAAATAAAAAATGAATTTAATTGCGAAGGATATCAAATAAATGCTTTTTGTTTCCCGTATGAAACGCTGAATAGATAGCGATGGTAAATATTAGGAAATGTAAATAAAAATAATTAATCCCTTTTATTTTTTATTTCATCAATACTTTTTGAGTTCCCGTCGTTTATGTAATAACTTATAACGTAGCTATACTGCACTTTACGTTTATCATTTTATGTTTTATATAATTGTTTAAGTAAAACCATAACGTTCATTTTTAACTTGAACGCATTTTAAATTTATCGCCATCTAGTATTTTATTAAAGAAGTATTTTAGTATACTTTTCCCAATTTAAATAAAAGTTGTGCTATTGCATAATAGATGGCGCAGTAATATCACTCGTTGAACGGCTTACAAAACATAGCTGTCACACTATAATTCTTTATCATAAATTCAGTCATACGTTTTATATAATTTGTTTTTAGTAAAAACAAAAAAAAAAATTAACTTAGAGTACTAATTTTAAATTAAACGCTATCTAGTACTTTATTAAAGAAGTCTTTTAATTTACTTTTCCCATTTCCAATAAAAGTTATGCCATTGAATAATAGATGACGCTGTAATGTAAACACCTTACAAAACAGAGGGAGCTGCCACATTATAGTTCTTTATCATAAATTCAGTCATGGCTCGTAATAACATACCAACCAACACTACTTTTCTATTTCTAAAAGTATCGCAATAAGTTTAGAAGCGTACTTTGTAATTCCTATGCTCCTTCATCGAAGATAACAAAAGGAAAAAAAGGGTTCCCACGTTTATCTGACTTTTAATTTAATAAGTAGATTGAATGTTATGGGAAAAATATACATTTATGTATGAAACTATACATATAAGTTCACAACCTCTTTAACCTAAAATAAAACTATAAACAAATAAATTAATTACTTGAAGAGGCGACACCAATTTAACAGCGAATCAATACAAAAAGCCATTTAATCAAGCGAATGGTATTATTGAACTGTGAATCGTTTGGCAAAGTGCAAACTTCTAATTACTGGCAGTAAATTAGGGTGGCCGCTGACACTGTCTCAGACTACTCTGTATTTTATGGGCTCCGGCGTGCTTGCCTCCCTCACATCTATCATACTCTATGTATTGTTGTTTTACTTATTTTTTACAACGTTCTGTTTCACAAACTTTAATGTAGATATATTTTTAATTCTTGCATGTACAATTGTACATAAGTTTTACAATTTTTGGGAGCAAAACGTTTGAGAACTCAGTCATATTTTGTTAGCAGGGCTTGAAATGTGTTACTTGCTTAATTTTAAAACTGTAACTAACATTATTTTTAATGTTTTTGTTCATGAAAACCTCATGTGAGGATTATTACTAATAAATAAGGAATAAATAAAGGGAAGAAAAATTTCAACACAGGCGGGAATCGAACCCGCGACCTCAGGTATACGCCCCCCGATTCTCGCCTGTGTCGAAATTTTTCTTTCCTTTATTTATTCTTTATTTATTGTAACTAACATTTCTAAACTCATTTAGTCAAGACTACCCTATTATCAATTTACTCTTCTATTCTAATGATTATAAGTAGTTGTTGCTTGGAATTTCCTAATCGTAACCTTTAACTCACATGGGTTGACTATATTCTGCAAAATACTTAAATAATTAATCATATAAGAATTTAATAACCATAACAAATAAACATACGCCCGATTTCTGAATTGAGTATTCAATCTGAGAACAACTTAAGAATTGTTTTGTTTCATACAGTTGTTAATCAGATTTCAATGCGACAGAACGATATTTAAGTTGTTCTCAGCTGGAATACTCAATTCAGAAATCGTGCGTTAACTCCTTAACTTAGCCGTAAGTTTCAGGTTAACTCCTTGTTGACATAAAATTAGTACGATTTCTAGTTGATAGATGGCGTTATATGCCCTAAAACACTCACCAGGTGACAAAAAATCACATGTGATGTTTAGAAATATCAGTATCTTTGCCATTCATTCGGGGATTTCAAGCGTGAACTTTGATTATGAGCGAGGTTGAGTTGTAACCATATGTAAACTTCTTACGTTTACTCGCAGCAAATTATCAACAAAAAGAATAGAAGAAAACAATGATTTGATATATGCAACAATTTTTTTTAGCCATGATCGGAAGTTGAAAGGATGAAATATGAATACTCGTACAATAAACGATCGATTCCAATAAAAATAAATAAAACGCACGCAGAGAGGTGCAGTTGTGCTAGTCTAAGCCAACATTGCCTGAGTGCAGTTACCCTATTGAACTGGTCGAGTCTAAAGTTTAATATCCGATTGTCGTTATTAAAAGACGAATATTTTACAAAGACAGTGGTAACGAGGTCTCCCGGGACGGTCCCAGATCAGTACCTTTTAAGGTCTAATAAATTTGCAGTGAAATATTTAACGAGCGTCTTAAGTATCTTATGACTGCGAGATTTTACATCGAAACTAAAAATATCTAAGAAAATATGTAAATGCAGTGGATCAGCTATCTGAAGCATGGTAAAATTACGCGTTGGTCTTATTGCACATTCTATCTATAATTAAGTTTTAAATTAAGTTTAGTAAGTAAGTTTAGTTAGTTTAAGTTGAATTATTTATTTCGCATTGTTTTTCTACATGTACCTCTATCTTGTCTAGAAAAGATGACTATTGATAAGATGCCCTCGCTGTACTTCTTTTAGCTACATACTTTATGCTAGCAAAATTCGTTTTGGATTGTTAGTCTTAGAAAACTTAAGGCTTCACACTAGTAAACATAGCTGGTTTCATATCAGAATATTTTCTTTCGTTATTTCATTTACTTTAATTATTAATTACTTTCTGGTATGCCTCAATAAATATTTTTACAATATAAGTGCTTAAAAATTTATTAGTAAAGTATCGATTTTATATTTATTCGAACCTGCTATTGCATACATTTAAGCGTAATTTTGTTAAGCTATATTTTTTAAAATATCTCCGCAGTTGTACCATAACACATAGATCATTAAACATGTAATAAATTTCAAGCCAAAACTTTAGAATTCGTGAAAATTTGCATTCTCAAGAAAATAAAGTAAGTAAAAGTTATTATTATCTGAGCGGCTAATTACTCCCTGTAGGCAGAGCTTAAGTTATAAGTTGAAGAAATAAGATTTCTTTAAGTAACTGATAAGTTAAGGCCGGCACCAAACGATTTGCGGCTGAAAATTGTTGGGGTTGTAAACATTTGTATACGTTTACAAAATAGTTTTTGATATTTGAATAGATTTACTTAAAAAAATATGTAATATTTCTTTGATCGATTTGATTTCCACTACATTAGGAAAACCCTTAAAGTATAAGCATTAATTTAATTGATTTCTTGTAATATACTGTTGGATCCTAAGAAATCTCAGTTTCTTTCTAGGAAGATTGAAAAGGAAAAAACGTGGCGTAGATTCAGTATGTTCTTTAGTGTGTGGATGTGACTGGATAATTTATAGTTCTGGAAATCTGGCTACCGTTTTTGGGGTTTATAGGCGTGGTATTTTAACGCAAGACGTAGGCGTTGAAAATGCGGTCGGTTTTTCTTTTAAATGCCTCAAGATGGAACGGTTTGAATCACGTTTGAATGTTTAAGAATTTTTATTTGTATTTTGCCATGTAGTGTCGGCTTAGAATAGCACTACCCCGTTTCTACCGATGGGTGTACGTAAGCGGCGACTAACGGTATTGGGGCTTTTAAGGGATTTTTGGGCGATGCGGCCTGAGACCCATCACCAAAAACCTTTACTTTACCATCTTTTCCCCACTCAATTTCCAAAAGTGGCTGAGGAATTTCTAATTCCTTAGCTCTGGCTACCCCTTCTAGGGATTTATGGCCGTGAGTATATGTTAGTTTTATTAGTAAGTTTCTATTGAGAATAGGATAAGCGAGGTTGACACAACTTTCCTATATTTTTTTTATTAGACAAAGAACATTTATCGAATATGTGGTAATAATGTTTATCAAACTTTACAGTAAAATAATGAAACTGTTACCGAACCAAAGGTGCTGCGCCCCGTCGCAGATATGATGCGCAAAGTTGGGGAGTGTTGCAGAGGCCAAGTGTAATTACAATAACTCACGTGGTAATGAGCTGCTTAAGATGAATACTGGAGGTCGTTGACCCGTGAACATCCCGCGGGAGCCTCTAGCAGCCTCGATTGGTTATGGATTGCTACATTTGATATCTAAATCTGTACTAATATTACAGAGATGAACTTTGTAAGAAGTTACTGGATTTACTGAACGGATTATGAAAAGTTTGTTACCAGTATTATTATGTACTATAATTCTTAAGGCATCTTTAGAGTATTATTCGAATATGATAAACCACTAATTACATATATCATACATATACTCACAGCTATAGATCCCTAGAAGGGGTAGCCAGAGCTAAGGAATAAAAAATTCCTTAGCCACTTTTGGAAATTTTAGTGGGGATAAGATGGTAAAATAAAGGTTGTTGGTGATGGGTCTCCAACCGCATCGCCCAAAAATCCTTTTAAAGCCCCAATACCGTTAGTCGCCTCTTACGTACACCCACCGAAAGAAATGGGGTAGTGCTATTCTAAGCCGACACTTCACTATTTATGATTGATAAATGTAGACGTCTGTATTTGTATCTGCTTTTGTCCCAATAAAGTGCTATAGAGGCAGATCCTAGACTATAATTTAGAGGAAAAAGGTGGTGCAGTTAAAAAACTTGATACTTAGTTATAATTATAACTGCAGAAGTTGCTTTTCCCACAGTTTAGGTTTACAGCTGTTCGGTTTCAATTGTCAAATAGTATGTGGGTTTCAATTCAACCTTACTTGGATTCCGTATATATGTATGTAGGTGATTTTCTAATCATTAAATTACATAAATTTTTCAATAATCGAATTGGCACAGGATTGCACACTTAAAATCGCTGCACGTAAGTATGTCGTAGTCATTCGCTCGTAGCAATATCACGATCGTAGACACCCGTAGAGTGCTACGGCGCGTGGTGTAGCACTTCGCGTTGCATCACAACTTTAGTTATTAATTTTCTATTATTTTCATTAGAATAACAAATTTCTTCTGATAATGAAGCATATGGTTTTTAAATCCTTTTAGTTCTTCGGAAAACATCCATGCAGCTAAGTTAGGTTTAAGACTTTTTAAGGAATCACAATGTTGTTATGTTACCAAGAATTTGAATTATTATATGTACAAGCAGAGTTAGTTATTAAAACTCTCAGTTCCTAAAAGCCCTCGTCATTAGATTTGATTTAAAAACCTCTACATAGTACCTTTATTTACCTATTTGAAAGGAAAACTGTAAAAAATATAATTTAAAAAAAACAAAGTTGGTCAGATATTTGTGTTAGTACTCGTATTATAACAAATATCAACTTTGATTTGCAACAATATCCTCATCAAAACTCGAACGCGAACCGTAGTAAAACTCCAAGACAGATTGATATAGCCAGCCAATATCGAGTCAGAATTTCAGCGGCTGGTGTTCATACTCGTACCGTGTTACACACATCGCATCCAGCTAGTCCCAAGACACGCCAACCCCCGGCGCTCGCGCGGCCAATAAATAACGGCGGGCGGCCGTAACAAAAACTCAGATACGCGCATCACTTCGTACAGATTTCATTACCATAAAGAACTTTGAATGCCTCAGAACCCCTGTTAAATGGTGAAGGTGACGAGACGTGCTCCAGTTTTACTTGAACTGTCTTGTTGTAAGTTTATATTTAAGTATTTTTTTTAAAAATCAGGTTCTTTATTATTTGACGCCATCACTAATGTAATTAATCAGAATTCTACTAAGTTTCCTTATTGAGTTTATCATTAGTTGTAGTTCTTCATTTTTGATAAAAGCTCTGACGTGAGGCACAAAGACGGTTGTCTTCAGGTTTTTGTTCAGGAAAATGCATTATGTACATTTAAACTAATAATTTCATATTATAATAAATTTGTGAAATATTAAGTATGTATTCAATCATCTTAAATCTTGATCTCAATATTTCAATGGTCAAAATAGCTACTTAACATGATGGAAAAATGTTACAATATTTCCAAGGGTTTAAATATTAAAAACACACAATTTTGGACAGGTTTTCGCAGTATTTGTACTGAAAAAAATTAAAATGATCACAAAACTTATCTTATTCTGTCACATATTAAAATAATTTAAACAATTATTTCACCGGAAAATCTGTAGATGTTATTCAAAAATGAGGAGCAGAGGCCAAGCGAAGATGGCGGGCGCGAGGTTCCAGCGGGCGGGAGAGCGCAGTAAATCGTCATAAACCCGTCTCAGGCGGTGATGTGACGCCCGTGGGGTAATTAAAGAACAATTTATAGTTTCAACCTACCCCCTGCTGGAATGGGGCGGGTATGACGTCGGATATCGACAGTCGACGGCGCATTGCGGATTTCTGAGAGTTCGTCTTTTCATATTTGGTACTGTTTATTAATTTTGGTGAGCATAGACGTTTTTATCAATATTTGGATTAGATAGACTTAAGTTGTTTTTGTGTGGATTATCATTAATATGGTGCATATTCAGTGAGAATAATCAAATTAATTGCATTTATTAAGTTGATTGAAGTAGCGGTAACGAAGTTCGATAACTGCTATAGTATAGTCGAATTGTGCAAGTAATGCCCACTTCAATGTGATTCTTGATATTGATATTCTCAAATAAAATTTTAATCTGCGTTTTAGTTAGCTGCGTGGGTGTACGTAAGAGGCGACTAACGGTATTGGAGCTTTTAAGGGATTTTTGGGCGATGCGGTTCGAGACTCCGCTTAACTTTCCAAAAGTGACTGAGGAATTTCTAATTCCTTAGCTCTGGCTATCCCTTCTAGGGATTTATAGCCATATGTATGTATGTACTACGAAAAATTGCACCCAGCAAAAGCCTTAAAAATCATAATCCAGCAATGTTTCCAATAGCCTTAGCGTTGACTTCACATCAAATTCTGCAACATATACTTTATTTTCATAATTTCAATAAAACACAATTTATTAACACATTAATATTTAATTATAAACTAGTAAGTCAGTAATAAGTTAAAATCAAAATATTCAAAGAGTAAATGTTTCGAAAAGTGCTTAACCCTCGGCCGAGACGCGCCGGTGCAATCGGACCATATCACTGTTTATTTGACACAACGCTCTGCAGCCGACGACATAAAATCAAATCAACCGGATATCCGGTGCCTACATCACGATCAGGCGTAATCGCTTGTGTCATTGCTTCAATTATTTGTCACTAAATTATTGTTTGCTCCTGTTTTCACAGTCAGATTTGCTTTCGTGTATCGGAGTTTAATATTAAACGTATATTGGAATGCTACAGTTTTAAATTTACGTGAGTAATTTACATTAAATATCATACATTTTATTTGCCCTGCCTTATAAGAAATGGATTATGGATATGAAACGTTACCTTGTTTATCCCTTTCAAGAATTATAGACTTAAATAATCATTAAATTCTTCAAATAAAGCTGGAATACTTATCATGTTATCTGTTCATTTATTAAATTAAGAATCAAGGTCTGTCAAGGTAAAAATAATGCTATATTTGCTACGATTTTCTATATAAATTATTTTATGGATCTGACGGTGAGTTTTGCACTAAAGTTATATACCTCTTAGATTATCCAATGTAAAAACTTTAGAAGTCAAAACATTCCTAAAGAAAATACAAGGAATGATATTTCGTCGGTTTTCGTCCAATCTTGTGTTTGTCGCGTCTCCGCACGTGTAGAGAGCGCGCTATCGCCCTGACTGACTGACGAGTATGCATTCAAATAGCTTACTTACGTCCCCCCACAAATAAACATCGCGGGCCAATTTTGCCTCGAATTTGTTGCGGGGGCGTTCGTAACACCGCGGACGATTTAGGGTTGACTTTAATTTGCACTAAATAACATTGTATTATGGTACCTTTATGGGATTAATGTAAGTATGAAGAGTAATTTGTCTTGGTAGAAAATATTCAATTAAATTTTAGTAGTGGTTTAGTGTTAGCTTCGAATATTCATATCCTAACTCTCATTATACTCTCGTTCGATGTAAAATAGTACGGGACATTTTATTATTGTAATATACATGTTAGAGCAGACACGAAGGACCTTTGTTCTAACACTTTTCTCCTGCATCTTCCAAAAGTAGTTTAGCAGTTGTTTCAAGAGGATACCTACCCTACTTACTTATCTATACTCACGGTTATAAATACAAATATGGATAATCAGCGCCCTAGAATTAGAAATTCCTCTGGCGTTTCTGGATGCTATGTGGGGAAAAGATACGAAATTAAAGTTGTTTGGTTATGGGCACATCACCCAACAATCGATTAAAAAACCCAAAGCCTGAGTGGTCTCTTACGGCACCCGAGGGAAGAAATGGGTTTGTGCATTCTATGTAGACAAATCACTTCTTATGTCCAGGATAACCCATTTCTAAAAATCCTTTGTTTTAACATACTGCCATGTCACAACTTTTAAAAATAGCTGAGTAGTCGTTAGAAGAGCAAGCATTAAAACTACAGCAAACGTCATACAACATCTTCTGATTTCTAATTGTAATAGAAAATCCCAATTATAATGCATAAAAACATGTTCAGTTCTATTAAAAGATAATCTCTGATCAATTCACGTCATACATAACGCATGTGCGGATATCAACGAAACGATACAATACTAGTCTTAACACAAACTAATAAGTAATAACTATAAAGTATGAAACAATAACGCTGCCATTTCATATTAGACAATCGGCAAAACAAAATGGCGGTACGCTCTGCGCGCCATCTGTCGCATGTAAACTGAATTTATTTATTCGTGTAATTGCTTAGTGTGAGCTCTAATGTACGCGCATGCACTTAATTTTGTTAACATTACGTTAAAAGTGTTATTTTCACATTCTAAATTAATTTTACTGAGTTTATTTGTGTCTTGTTTGTTTATGCATGTATTATGAAATTGTTTTCAATTATACCCGGTACCTTAACCCTCACTATTCTTTTATTTAAATCTATGTTTCTTGTAAATACTATGTTTGTAGTTTCGCAGAAGAAAAGGTAATGGCGGAAAACTTTTATCTGAGTGAGAACTGCACTTCTATTTAAATTCATAGCCTAATATTTAAAACTTGCAAATAATTTATAAGGGTACCAGACATATAAGAAATAAAAAGAACCAAAAAATATGAGGGAATAAGTACTATTTAGTGCGACTTGAGTTAGTAAGGATATTTTTTAATACTAACATATTTGTATAGCCTTTCCATCCCATCACCAACAACCATTATTTTTACTATCTTTTCCCCACTCAAATTTCCAAAAGTGGCTGAGGAATTTCTAATTCTTTAGCTCTGGCTACCCCTTCCTGGGATTTATAGCCGTGAGTATATGTATGTATGTCATTTATTGTCTTATTTAATGTTTAGCTTACACCCAATCATTTGACACTTAATCAAATGATGTGAAACAATAATTGTGTAAACTGCACGTACATTTACAATGGTCGTTCACAACGAATAATCTTTAAAACAACGACAACGAATAATACCAGCAACTTTACGTTAAAATATGTAAAATTCAAATCCACATTCGAGCATAAAGGTAAACGAGCACCATTTATGGTTAAGACTAAAATTTTAATTAAATTTATCGAAACACAATCATAAATACGATGTGACGTTGTATCGTACCTTTATTAAAGCTATTAGAAGGGTCACAAGCATCTATGTCACGATCATTCGCTTCCTCACACGAGTCCATCTCACCCCTGCCTACCCCCCGGGGGGACACTCTCGTTGGTCAATACAATTACGGCCAGCGAAGATTTTGCACGTACAATTTGAATTTTAAGCAATAGTTTGTCATATAAATTTAATTTTATGTTCGTTTGCTGTTATACAGGCTGGTTTATTTTTTCTTTACTGTTTTTTTTATTATTTTGTAATGTGTGACTGTATCTTCGCGAGTATACTCATATATATGGCATTATATTTCGTAGTATTTAAAATTTTAAAGTGTATTTTTTTGGTCATGTCACTTAACGATTAGTACTATGTAAAACAGTTTATTTTATCTATGTAGGTAAAAAATTGTATATATGTTTATGATATGAATGTTAAGTATTTTTCAAAGAACCGTTTATTCAATTGAGGATTTTGGCATGTTTGGCATAATAAGAGTTACCCACACAGTGCTAACGCTGTACATTATTATCGCAGAAGTGTTACGAAATAATATTAACAAAATCTTGACCACACCTACTCAAATCACCCTGTGTAAGATTATAACAAAAATAAACTACTTCTACCGTTGTATGTAATGTTCTATAAAACTAGGGTTAGACAAGGGTTTACACAATTAACTTCTGTCGTAAAGAATAAAATTGGATGATTTCAGTTGAAAGTGTCCGCTGTACAACCCTATTGTTAGGGTTGACGCGTTCACTTTTAATGTTTGCTATTAGTTTTAATCCACTTTCCCTGAAACCGTTAGTATGAATTAAAAGTAGCAAATAATTTTCAAATCAGTCGATTTGTTTTTTGATTGATGCAATAGAGGCAAATCATGCTACTAGTAATTTGTAACTGACATCTATTAAATTATTATTGGAATAAAAAAGTAAAGTCCAATGAAGTCTTAACACCAACATCCTGTTTGTGAAAATACCTATACACCTATCAGAAATTAGTACAAAGCGAAAATCTTATAATATAAATTTGTGTCATCTAATTAGGAAGCAGGTAGCGATCCAAAAAGGCGCCATTACTGTAAACGACAAATCCCGCCAAAACGGCCGGCGGCGGCCATCTTTGCTGTCACGTGGTAGCTCCGTGCGAGTCCGGTGCGAATTATTGTCTATGCCCTCGCATGTGTGACATTATGGAATTATTTCTTGGGTTTACCCGCGCTTTTAACATGTTTTGTTTATGGTTAATGTCTTTTGCACATAACCTTTTATTATTTGATGATCAAAACGTTTGTCTCAATTTGGTTTAATTAAAACAGTTGAGTCCTTAGGAGAAAAATACTCATTCATAAGAATGAAATACGTTTACTTTCAATATGTGTACCGTCCTGATTTTTTAGTAGTTTTTTTATGAAACCCAAATCGTAATTTAATTTAAATGTTTGGTTGCGGAGGAAGGTTATGATACAAAATACTGTTTATACCTTTAACTTATTTGAAAACATTCGCCAAAATATGCGAATTACTTTTAAATTATATTAGCTATCTCGCAAAATTCTGTACAAAGGGGTCAGCAGTGCCTAAACAAATAGCGAAATGGCGTTGAAGCGGTCATTGTCGAGGCATTATACGATGTTTACGCACCATTCTACCAAAAATCACCGCTTTTCCCGTCGTTTTTTTATCAGACTGTCAACACACTTCTACAATTACATTTGTGAAATTAATTGGGTCCATGTTATGGAAATAGCACATGAAATATTGTGTTGTTTCTTAAGGCACAGTACATTGATGCTAAGTCATGGCACAAAATAAATGTTAATTGTAGGTTTAGTGTCGGCTTAGAATAGCACTACCCCATTTCTTCCGGTGGGTGTACGTAAGAGGCGACTAACGGTATTAGTGCTTTCAAGGGATTTTTGGGCGATGCGGTTGGAGACCCATCACCAACAACCTTTATTTTACCATCTTTTCCCCACTTAACTTTAAAAAGTGGCTGAGGAATTTCTTATTCCTTAGCTCTGGCCAACCCTTTTAGGGATTTATAGACGTGAGTATATGTATGTATGTATGTAAGCAAAAACTATGGAGAAAATTATTAAGGAATTAAAATTGGTTAAAGTTTATTTGCACTTTTAATAAAATTCAAGTTTTGAATAAAATTCATGATTTTATATTTTTAACCGACTTCAAAAAAAGGAGTGTTCTCAATTCGAAACGACATGATAGTCCAGTGGGTAGAACACCCGCCCGAAAAACAGAAGGGCGTGAGTTCCAATCCTGGGACGGGCCTACACCAATTTGTCTTTTCTAAAGTCATATGTGTGGTTAACTTATCATGGTTGTTAACGGTGAGGGAAAACATCGTGAGTTGTAAATTAATTTTAGAGAATTTTACGATTTAGGTAGGTTGAACTGACACGTGTGGAATAAAGAAATTGCTAAGGTATTAATCACAGTACTCATATTCAATAAAAAAACTTATTTCGATTGTTTATTTTCGGTTGTTTTTCCAACTATGAAGTTGATTTTCTTTTTGTTAAAAGTTATTAAGTCAAACTTTCAATAGTCGTTGTTTTTTATAATTTTATATTATTTAGTATTTTCTAAGACTTTCACTTCATGATTGCACATTACAGTTTAAATTTATCAATCGGGCTTTAAAAAACCATTTAATAACGCGCGATTAAATATCAGAAAGTCAATAATGGTTTTAATTTATATTGTTTAGCCAAATTTTCAATAGTTTAAAATTTTCATGTTCTTTATTCATATCGGTATATCGTTCGTTATTAAATATTTTAAAAGTTAAGTAAGTAAGAAGTAGTCTTTATAGTTATTTTAAATACGTTCATTGAGTAATCGAAGGCGTTTCATTTATTTCTGATATCGGCTTATGGGAATTACAGAACAGAAACTAAATTTTAATTTGGCATTTTTCATCGAATCAGATACATTGAGATCCTATAAAAAACGAGTTCCGCATTTAGGTCAAACATATTAAAATACAGTGGGTTAGTAAGTGCTTACAAATAATTATAACCTAACACTAAAATTAACTAACGCATATAAAATAAACTTATTTATTTATTTAGACTGAAATGTAATGGCTGCATTTTATTTATTCATGCGTCAGTGTATTCGTTCAAAGAGCGATAGGCTTGCCCGCTATCTCGTAAATGCATTGAGCAAAAAACGTGACTGATTGGAACACCAAGTGACCAAAACATCACGTGATCAAAAGTTTTGTAACTCTACCACAACTTCGGGATCCGCGTCGTGAACGTTGAGTTGAGTTGTGCGGTTGCATGTCATGACAAAATATGATTAAATCTATCAAATGTTTGATCTCATCAGAATTCTAAATAACATATCACATACATATATTCACGGCTATAATTCCCTAGAAGGGGTAGCCAGAGCCAAGGCATTATAAATTCCTCAGCCACTTTTGGAAGTTGAGTGGGGAAAAGGCGGTAAAATAAAGGTTTTGGCGATGGGTCTCCAACCGCATCGCCCAAAAATCCGATAGAAAGCCCCAATACTTACGTCGCCTCTTACGACACCCGTGGGTAGAAAGGGGTAGCGACATTCTAAGCCGGCACTACACGGAAAATTCGATCTAATTAATATTCTAAATTATTATTGAAAATAATGACATCTTTTCGTATCTTCATTTCAACTCACGTTTATCGCCTTCATTTGCTCAATGGGAAATCACAAACGCTGTTCTAACAAAAATTCTCAAACACGAGAATTTGCAATATTAATTTCCCCAATTGAGCATCTATAAAACGGCAAGAACCCCACTCTTAACATATTCAATTTGATGAAATCCAAAAGGCCGCAATCCCCAAGTACAATAAGACTGCTATATCACGAAGGCTGTATATGAATTTCGTTTGCCCTGGAGAAATCAGGCTGCATGTGTCTCATATCCGGAGTTAGTCAGTTAATTAAGAATTTTCGACGACAACTGACTTTGATCCGAGTAATTGAGAGGAGTGAGGAAATTGGTTCATTTTCTATTCAATATTTAGGTATTATATTTGCTTATGATGACAATTACTAAATTAAATTACTAGATTGATTAAATGTTTTGTTTATATTGATTAATTAGTCAACGAACACGGGGTGTACTTTAGAGTACAACGGTTTTATTGCAAACGACATGGATAATGAAAGATGGTCAATAAACTACAATGTTCTTTTAAAAAAATACATCGGTTTATCTCTTTTTTGTTGATTTGATTTTGAATTATGAAGCCCTTGCCATAGTTTTTGTTTTGGACTCAACAGATAAAATGGTACTCGATAAGGAAATTTCAGCTTAAGAATATCATAGGCCAAATAAATTCCAATTTGAAAAACTCCCGCCCAATTAACGGCTGGCCGTCCAACAGAAAAGAAAGAACGTAAATGGCGGGTAGATATAAAATTGCTAAACGATAGGAAGCCATACACTGGGGGACGGTAGTATGCAAAAAGGCGCTAATTTCCCGAATCCAAAAAGTTGTAATAGTTATGCGAAGCGGCAACGCGTTTGTCTCGCGATAACGCGCGCTTACAATTAGCTGGACGGTGTTATGCATCTACTACGATTTCCAAATGAGAATTGCTTTATTTTAAAATTGTGTATTTTAGATTTTAAGTATACTATAGGAATTCCTTAATATCTGTATCTGAATTACTGAACTTATAATAAATATAATGATAAACTTACAATTTTTGTTCTTTATAAAATATTTGAATATAAATTTTTATGCATCCAATCAAACATATTAAAGTTAAATATATTAATATACAAATGGGGACTCCATCTACTACAGTTTATCCAAACAATATTATGTTTCGTGCACACCAACAGAGTGTTTATCCTATTTTTTTATGATAGTTTTTTTCGTTACTATTAATTAACAAATCGGTTGGCCATAAAATTTACACGAAACACTTCAGCTAAACATATAACCCAAAATACTTTAGAAATTAATGCTAAATAAGATGGTTCATTATCTCATAGACGTCAAAACTCGCCTCCTCTGCATGCAACCATCCAAAACATCGCAATTAGATGTGACTTGGTGCTATAATCGTTAATGTTTAGCACCGGCCACATATTTCTGAACCTTTTGTGCAAATGCACCTTGTGTCTCCAATACCCTCGCCGCCATGCAAATACCACCCTTGCTACCCTCGGAACAAGGAGCACGTAACACATGGTACACTTTTGATTGGATGTGTTTTGTTCGTAATTATTGTCTGCTCCTTTGTGTTCATGATATGAGATTTGTGTCACGATTATTGCGCGAGATATCGCCTGATGGGCCGTCAGGAGGTGGACAGAAGTAATATAACTAAATTGTCGTCTAGTCCCTTCATAATGCGCACTTATACCAGAAATATGAGTCTATCTGTAATCTGTTTCAATAAGGGATAGTGCACCGGTTGATTTTCTGTGGATGACTCTTTATGGTGCTGAATAAGAGGGATGAAAGTTTGCAAATTTCAAACATATTTGTTAAAAATAGCTTGATCAATTGTGGTACCTAGAAGTGGTGTATGTTCTGAACAGGATATGGATCAGGATCCGTTTTTATTGGCCAACTAACATTATCCTTTCGTATGAGTCTATCCTGATGGTTTATGTTGATATCCACATTTTTCGATACAGGAAACTTAAGATTCGTAATTCTTATTTTACAGAGGTGAGTAATAAACTACAAGTAGGAAGTGTACTAGTGGGTTTCAATTATAATCAACATACATATACTCACGGCTAAAAATCCCTAGAAGGGGCAGCCAGAGCTAAGGAATTAGAAATTCCTCAGCCACTTATGGAAAATTGAGTGGGGAAAAGATGGTAAAGTAAAGGTTGTTGGCGATGGGTCTCCAACCGCATCGCCCAAAAATCCCTTAAAAGCCCCAATACCGTCGGTCGCCTCTTACGTACACCCATCGGTAGAAACGGGGTAGTGCTATTCTAAGTCGACACTACACGGCATAATTATAAAATTATAATCAAATCAATCTATTTTACCAGAAGTATATCAAAAATATATGTTTCATAATAGCACGCACTTTTTCGTAATTGTTAGTGGTAGATGATGCAAACATGGAATAATAATCGATTCTAAGTCGCAATGTGGATCCCATATACTAACACTTTCTAAAAGGCTGAGCTCAGCAGCGTATGCCGTGCGTAAGATTAGAGAAATAGCAGACATAGCAACTGCTCGCATTGTTTATTTCAGTTATTTTCATAGTATTATGTCGTACGGTATTTTATTATGGGGTAAAGCGGCTGATGTTCATAAAGTTTTTGTCTTACAAAAGCGAGCTATCCGATCTATTTACATGTTAAGGTCCAGGTATTCGTTGCGCGAAAAATTTAAAGATATTGGCATTTTAACTGTCCCTTGCCAATACATATTTGAGAATTTAATGTATGCCAAAAATAATATAGGCCAATTTAGTAAAGTTAGTGATATACATAATTAAGACTCGAAATAAGGAGAAACTTAACGTACCGAAGTGGAGACTTAATAAAGTAAGTAACTCCTTTATCCCTGAAAATGTTCAACAAACTTCCTTCTGACATATTGGGATTGCCTGTGGCATCTTTTAAAAAGTCAATTAAAGCCATGCTTTTAAAGAAATATTATTACAGTGTTCAAGAGGACCCAACGCGCACATGACCGTGTCCGTAAAGCTATAAATCTTCCCTCGTTATTCCTAGGAATAATTGTCTGGTGAGGATTTTTCTTCTAACGTTGTGAGATTGGTTTTTTGTGATGGACAATTTATATTTATTATGTCAAACTAGCGTTTGGTTTGGTCGCATAGAAAATCTTTTATAAAGTAAAAACATGTTTACAAACTGAAATTGTACAAACCATATTTTGAAAAAATGAAAAAATGTGAAAGTAAAGAGTTTCTTTGTTGCTTCTTCTCTTTACGAACACCTTCCGAAGCAACGGATTAATTATAAATATAAAATTTTGACGGTCAAAAAATGTTAGTATTTAACTTTATTTTAAAAAATAAACTTTTTGACTTTTTTTTTTATTTTTTGTAATAAAACGTTAATCAATCAAATCCCCTATCGGAGCCATTAAATACAGAAAGAGAATGTTTTTAATTAAAAACAAAAAGTCAAATCATTCGAAAAGTTTACCCTAAAAGATGCTTCATTTGAAATTCATTTAACCGAAGGTAATTAACTGAGAAAAAGACGACAAAGGGGTTATTTTTTCACAAGTTAAATAAAAAGTACCATCTTTACGATTTTTAATAAAACCCTTGTAATTTCTCCGATTATCAATAAAATACTTTTACATGCCGTGTAGTGTCGGCTTAGAATAGCACTACCCCATTTCTTCCGGTGGGTGTACGTAAGAGGCGACTAACGGTATTTGGGCTTCCAAGGGATTTTTGGGCGATGCGGTTGGAGACCCATCACCACCCACCTTTATTTTACCATCTTTTACCCACTAAAATTTCCAAAAGTGGCAGAGGAATTTTTAATTCCTTAGCTCTGGCTACCCCTTCTAGGGATCTATAGCCGTGAGTATATGTATGTATGTATGTACTTTTACATAAGCGGCGCTTACGATTATTTAAAGTATTAAGTTAGACAAGTTACCGATCATGATCGTTATGGTTTGAGTTAAAGTTGAACTGATTATTATCTAGATATAGTTTCAACGCTAAGTCACACGTAATTAATAAGAGTTGATAGATGATTTCTAGTTATTTTGTTTTATATGCTGCTTATTACTGTCCTAGTACCAACCGGGAGACATGCTCGTTGGCCTTTGACTGGCATGACGTGTACTTTTTATGTAATATCTCTTTATATGAACATGATAGTGTATTTGTCGTGAAGTGTCGGCTTAGAATAACACTACCCCATTTCTACTAGTGGGTGATCGTAACAGGGGACTAAGGGTATAGGGGCCTTTAAGTGATTTTTGGGCGATGTGGTTGGAGACCCGTCACCAAATACATTTACTATTACCATTTTCTTCCCAATCAACTTCCAAAAGTGGCTGATGAACCCCGTTATTGGATTTATAGCCGTGAGTATATGTATGTATGAACATGATATTTAGAAAATACTATCTTTCTACGAAGAATAGATTATGTATAAAAAATATGTTTTTTTAAACCAATAGAATGTATATAAATTACTAATAGCTCTTCCTTTAGACTACAAAATATCTTTGTTGCAAAACTTTCCAGTATTAATATTGAGCACATTTGTATATATTGTTGGTTTTTCAACTTCTACATGTTTAGACGATTAATTATGTATCAATAGAACTACGACATTTAAAACATATTTCTAGTTATAATTGTCTGTACAAGTCTGGTATTTTGAAGGAGGGTAATACGTGAAAATAAAATTAAAAAAAAAAGTCAAGGACCAAAATGCCTGCAGCACCATTAATAAAAATAATAACGCTAAAATCGATTCAAAACATACTCCAATCGTTCGCAACGTTTGATTTAAAATATTGGATCTATCTTGAGACGCAGACGGCAGGTAGCGGCAATCAGTCAGCTTTTAATTAACATTCCGACTTCAGAGCCGATTAGAAATATTGACAGGAGCACTCTTACTGTCTTGACTGCTAGCTAAGTATGCGGTAAGAAATGGGGCACGTCCTGGGAGGGTATTTTACGACATGGTACAAAAACGATCTTATAGTCAGATGAGCTAACTTAGATTTACTTTAGCTTGTCACACTGTCGGTTTACTATTTGTACCAAGTCGAGTAATATCAGCTTTATTATTTGGGGGTCTAACTTGATCTGTGCAATATGTAGTGTATATTAGTATCTCTACGAACCCCTTCGGGGATATTCGGCGTGAACGTTTGAATTTGATTTATAAATAAATCAACGGTGGTCGCTGTTGTTAGTGTATTTAAATAAAGAATGTGTCATCTGATACAGGTGTTGAGTACTACGTTAACGCCAATCAAATGTAGTAAAGTGAAATTGATATTTTTGAAACATTTTCATCTCCGATTGCTATAAAAAAACTGTAAAAAATCACTTGGAAGAGCAAATAAATAATCAACGTATTATCTGTAGAAGTTTCTGAATTTAATGTCACTTGCCTTATCCAGGACCTTGTATCATCCCTCACTTAGATACAATCGAAGATAGAGACAAATGGTGTATTCCTCTCATCAATGGCGAAAGAGCACATTATTTGTACAATTACTCTCGTTAATTGGTGACTTAGCATCGCCAATTAGACTTTAATTAAACAGAATACGATCCGCTGTTAGTCGCGCGGCGATGAGAATTTTAATTTGTATTTATTTCGGTCTTTACGTTTGGAACTTAAGCTTTTATTTAAAGTTGGTGGTATATTAATATTTTCTAGAAATCATGTCTTGTAATTGATAAAAGCACTGATACAGTTTTTGTAATTAAGAACATACATACATACATATACTCACGGCTATAAATCCCCAGAAGGGGTAGCAAGAGCTAAGGAATTAGAAATTCCTCAGCCACATTTGGAAGTTGCGTGGGGAAAAGATGGTAAAATAAAGGTTGTTTGTGAAGGGTCTCCAACTGCATCGCCCAAAAATCCCTTAAAAAGCCCCAAAACCGTTAGTCGCCTCTTACGTACACCCACCGGTAGAAATGGGGTAGTGCTATTCTAAACCGACACCACACAGCTTGTTTGCAAGAACTTTTTATTAATTTATAATTTTATGATATAAAATAAAATTAATATTTCAACTATTTTTATCGCGTCATTTCCCTTCTTCTTCTCCTCTCCAACACTCAATAACGGCTACGATTTGAAATCCTTCAATTGTATTGAGTTGGTACGTAGGCTGTTCTTATTTTAATCACAAATAAATATCCATTCTATAATAGAAAGATGCATTTAATGCATAAAATATTGACTATAAGCAGTTCAAGTTTGCCAAAAACGCAGCTTGGGATTGCTGAATTCATCGTATATACGAGTAACTTGTATGTATGTTAACAATGCTTCCAATAAACACAGGTACACGTAATTGGTACGAAAGATATTCCAAGTAACATGTCATAGTAAAACAATGCAACCGTTAGTCGGTCGCGCGGGTCCGCCGCACCACGGACCAACTTCAAAGAGAAGCGTGAATTATTGTCCAAGTTAGCGTCTTCATACTGTTTACCTTGTCGCCTACCCGTTTACCATTGCTAAGTGATTAAGAATACTGCGTTGTTAACAGTGTGCAGTGGAATCGAATTATCTTTTAATTTCTTGATTCGGTATTTTAGTACGTTTTTGTATAGCCTGCGCGGTTTTTACGTTGTATCTACTTCTCAGTATGTGTTAGTTTTCCCGGAAAATATTTACTTTTGGTTGAAGTTGGTTAAAAGTTTCAGCTCAAAGGAGTAAATGAAAAGAAATATAATGTTTCTCATATACTCATGTAATCATATTATTATTGTTTTAAATTGATTATTTTTTTATATAAGATCACATTGAAAGACAAAACAAATCAATAATCATGAGAACCCACTTGTCTTTAATACCTAAGGTAATACAAGTTATACTTCATGATCAACCTAAACTCAGACAAAAATTTTATCTAATGTAATCAATATTAAATCTTTCCTTCAGAATTACAGTCGAAATGGTGATAATTTGTTATAATAATACTTAAACGCTACAAAATCAAATGTTTATGAAAATATAGAAATAACTATAAATTTAAGAGATGACGAGAAAAACACAAAAATTAGCTAACAAAGCGGCTCCACAGCTCTGGGGCAGCGCACTCTCCGTCGAAGTGTACAAGATAGTGTTCTCTACTCAAATTCCAAGTGTAGTTCCAACTCCAACTAAAATAACTTATGAGAATCGACCGATCGCCTTTGTCGCGCTAAGCTCTATGGCAATTATCATTAATTATTATTAAATGTGACACTTTGGTGATAAACGGCCGCCTGATAACTTGCGCAAATAATTCAGCAAGCACCGAAGGGTTATTGGCAAAAGGTTAGAAATTGTGTTGCCGTGGTGTGATTTGATATCGGAGTGTGATTTAAGGGTTTGTTCCAAGTTTTCATGCGCGATAAAGGGTTGCTGATATTTTGATTTCGGAAAGGTTGGTGGGCCCATCTGTGTTTATTACCAACTTTAAAGTATGTTTGATTTATGTAAGCTTCTAATACTGATTTGTTAATTTGGAAAGATTATCGTCTCACTGCGCAGTAGATTTGAAAGTTAAATGGAAATTTAGCTCAGGATCGTCGTGGAAATCTTTGAGGAGGCCTATGTCCAAGAGGAGGAGGAGGAGGTCGTCATTGGTTGACGATGACGATAATTAAATTTAAATAATGAATAGTATTATCTAAGACTTTCTCGATTGCACATTATAATTAAAACAACTTTTGACTTTCGGATATTTTAATCGCGTGTTATTACATGGGTTTTTTAATAATTTTATAGTACTGTATAATGACAAATAACACCTCAGTCTCCCCGTGATCATGATAACTGAAAAGTTTTCGAAACGTCGGGTTTTAAAAAACCATGTAATAACACGCGATTAAAATATCCGAAAGTCAAAAGTTGTTTTTATTAAATAATGAATGTTTCCTCAAGAGCTTCCTCATGTCTTAACCGAAATGTTTTAATCCGAAAAGTATGCCCTGTTCTTTAAAGGGATGAAAATTGTGTACCCCTGACTTTCTCCATTGAAACTCCCCTAACAAGTATAGAAAATAACTCTTTGCTAATAAGTTAGTATTGATAGGCAACTTATTTGTAAGGAGGTCCCGAAAGCAATCAGTAGTGTCGTTAACAGATGAGTATCGCGTCGAGATCGCGGCCTGCCGTCATTGTTCGAGTTCAGATCGAATTGAGTTTCTAAAACTCAATCGAATTAATGGGATGAAAGAAAGGATGATAACATAACTGTGAGGTTAGAAGTGAAGTTTGTTTATGGATATGATTTGGTGATTGAAGTATTCTTAACGAAGAAATATTAAGTTAATTTTAATAGCAAAGTAAACCGGTTTAGAATGTCGCTACTCCTTTCTACCCACGGGTGTCGTAAGAGGTGACTAAGGGTATTGGGGCTTTATATTGGATTTTTGGGCGATGCGGTTGGAGACCCATCACCAAAAACCTTTATTTTTAACATCTTTTCCCCACTCAACTTCCGAAAGTGGCTGGGGAATTTATAATTCCTTAGCTCTGGCTACCCCGTCTAGGGAAATATAGCCGTGAGTATAGGTATGTATGTAAAAAATACCAAACTTTTGTTATTGTCGTTAACACATCACCTAATGTTAGTTGGTTGGTTGAAAGTATTAGTTAAACAGCTTAAACAGCTTCTGGTATTTTGCGTTTCCACTTTTACAACTTTGATTTCTGAATTGAAGATCAAAGGATTCTAACAATTATAACTTGATATAAAATTTTATCCTACTCTTTGAATGTAGCAATATGATTTAAATCTTTTTGTTCATGAAAACCTCATGTGGGGATTATTACTAATAAATAAAAAAAAATAAAGGGAAGAAAAATTTCGACACAGGCGGGACAGGATTGACACGGTAGCTCAATTGGCAGAGCGACGGGGGCGTATACCCGAAGGTCGCGGGTTCGATTCCCGCCTGTGTCGAAATTTTTCTTTCCTTTTTTTATTTTTTATTTATTTGTAGCAATATGAGTATGAAACGTATTTAATATTTTATATCTAATTCTAAGCTAGATTTTGAAGCAAACGTTAATTTCAAATTGTAATACACATTATTTTTCAAACCGGGTAATCTACTAATACGATAAAATGATTCAAATACAAGGTACTCTACCTGCCACCTCCACAAAAAGTAACATAACTCTATGTAAATAGTCATCTCCTTAGCTACCTGTATCGCAGATCTCATTGTGTAGGAACAATATTAGCGAGTTTCGCGTTACGACTTGATCTCGATAACAAATTAAGATGTTGCTTATCATCGAGTACTCTTGGTAGCGGAGACTCGCGATAGAAATAACATTTTGATACTTTGCTCATTAACTTGTGAGTGCCATGTTTTACATGATTTTATGTGTCATGCAGAGAAGGTTTAAATAAACTCGATCTGGTTTCATTTTGTTGGTGACAAATTTGCATCTTAGATTTTTTTTTTATCAGGATAACTGTTGAATTGGCCAGAGCGGATGGGTGAGCGCACGACTGTTCACTGTATATATTTTTGAGAAGGTCTACTCTAAAACTTTTTAGAAAATACTTCAAAATACCAGTGAAATGCTCCAGCTTTGCACGGGTCGTATAGTAGTGTTAATTTTCAAATATCAAAGTATTAATCAAGAACTGCTCAGCCCCTTGTCATTTTGCAGAATGATGTACCTATAAGACTATGTTTTTTGAGTAAGTTTTAGGTTTCTATTGAAAATATAATTTAAAAAATCGAATATACGGTTCGGGTGCCTATTCGATGTAGACATTTCGATCAAGTCGTTTGATAATCCTAGCATCAACGGCATTCTATGATAGCATTGGTAACTATAAATAATTTTAAAAAGTCGAAGATTTATTTTTAATTTACTTTTTAAATTAAATATTATTTGCTGTGTAATGTCGGCTTAGAATAGCACTACCCCATTTCTTCCGATGGGTGTACGTAAGAGGCGACTAACGGTATTGGGGCTATTAAGGGATTTTTGGGCGATGCGGTTGGAGACCCATCACCAAAATTCTTTATTTTGTCATCTTTTCCCCACCCAACTTTCTAAAAGTGGCTGAGGAATTTCTAATTCCTTAGCTCTGGCTACCCCTTCTAGGGATTTATAACCGTGAGTATGCTGTGTAGTGTCGGCTATGCTGTGTAGTGTCGGCTTAGAATAGCACTACCCCATTTCTTCCGGTGGGTGTACGTAAGAGGCGACTAACGGACTTGGGGCTTTTTAAGGGATTTTTGGGCGATGCGGTTGGAGACCCATCACCAACAACCTTTATTCTACCATCTTTTCCCCACTCAACTTCCAAAAGTGGCTGAGGAATTTATAATTTCTCAGCTCTGGCTACCCCTTTTAGGGATTTAATGCCGTGAGTATATGTATGTATGTATGTATGTATGAGTATATGTATGTATGTATTATTTTACCATCCATTGCGACCATTAGATTATATAAGTCGCGCTATTCAAAACAGCTTAGCTTTCTCTGTTACAGATATATTTAAACAAAGTTCAATGAAAGTTGAAAATAACAGTTTTAAACCCAAAAACAGTCGTTCGTTCTGTACCCCTTGAACATAACAATAACTTTCGGTTATAATTACAGCCATTGAGTGTCATCTTACTTGAAACGAGCACATCAAACTGACAACCCTTTATTTTGCAAAGCCTTAACGGGGATAGGGGTAAACAGAAGCATGAAGCTTTGTAAATTAAATACGAATATATTAGTTGGTTGCCGTGTAGTGCTTTTTTAGAATGTCACTCCCCTTACAACCCACGGGTGTCGTAAGAGGTGAATAAGGGTGTGGGGCTTTTTTCAGTGGATTTTGGGCGATGTGGTTGGAGACCCATCAACCACGATGCTTTATTTCTACCATTTTGTCCCCCATCAACCTCCGAATGTGGCTGAGGAGTATCTAGTTCTAAAGCTCTGGCTACCCCTGGATTTATGGCCGTGAGTATGTATATGTATGTATGTCTTTTTCTGTACACGCTGTGCAATTGTGGAACGCACTTCCTGTGGAGGTGCGATTGGCTAAATCACGTAATGTGTTCAAGGATCTGGTAAAACAACACTATCTCACTGAAGCGCTGTAATACTGTTGCTTTTTAAATTATATGTATTAATTATATTTCTAAAACGTATTTGTGTATTTTATTTAGGTATTTGTATTACTTGTATATATTAAAGTATGTAATTATGTATGTATGTGTGTTCATATGTTTGTAATATTATATTATTTTGTGTACATACATACATACATACATACATATACTCACGGCTATAAATCCCTTGAAGGGGTAGCCAGAGCTAGGGAATGAGACATTCCTCAGCCACCTTTGGAAGTTGCGTGGGGAAAAGATGGTGAAATAAAGGTTGTTGGTGATGGGTCTCCAACCGCATCGCCCAAAAATCCCTTAAAAGCCCCAATACCGTTAGTTTGTGTAATTAATATTTATGTTATTATTTATTATTTCAATTGAATAAGTTAGTTTTAAAGTAAGCTTGTTTTGTGCATCTACCCAGATAACTAGTTTACCGATCTCACCTTCCAAAGGTTGTCTGGAAGAGATCGCTCTTAGCGATAAGACCGCCGATTGTACCTCACTGTAAACTGTATGATAATTTCTTTTGTAAATTTGTGTTCGATGTACAATAAAGAGTTATTCTATTCTATTCTATTCTATTCTATATGTATGTATTTATATTGTTTGTTATTGGACGGCTGAATGATCTTTAGCTAATTAAAACCTATAGATAAGAGCCCCAAGAACTTACTTAGCCATTTGTCACTAATTCTATTTCTAAAATTAATGTTGAATTGCCTGTATTTTTGTGACAGTTTTGTCGAATTAAAAACATAAGAATAAAGTCAGCTTAACTTAACAATAAAAACACTTTCAGATTCTTATTCACAGATTAAGCAATACTCAAAAGTTTCACTATTTTCAATCACCAAAACGCAGTAACAAAGTTTGCGAACCATTATTGACATGCCTATGCAGCCTATGACACATTTAATACTACTTAATGACTATTTTTTTTGTGAGTTACTTTAATTTTTTGCCATAAATTATTATGCGTGTAAATTCAAACAACAACATAGATTTAATTTTAATACATTTTATCAGAAATAAGGAGCTTTTGTTTTTTCGAAAATGCAAAACATCACACATAAAATGAACTTAAGTCAGACATGAAAGCTTCACTATGTGATTTTTGATTTGTGATGACACCTTTTATTTAATTCATCAAACGTATTATGTATGTATTGTTATGAATGTGCCGTGTAGTGCCGGCTTAGAATAGCACTACCCCGTTTCTACCGATGGGTGTACGTAAGAGGCGACTAACGGTATTAGGGCTTTTAAGGGATTTTTGGGCGATGCGGCTCGAGACCCATCACCAACAACCTTTACTTTACAATCTTTTCCCCACTCAATTTCCAAAAGTGACTGAGGAATTTCTAATTCCTTAGCTCTGGCTACCCCTTCTAGGGATTTATAGCCGTGAGTATATGTTATGTTATGTATAAACGTATTATGGTATTATTTGATATAACTATATAAACTACTAGCTTTTTGCCCCGCGACTTCGTCCGCGTGGACTTCATTTTTTGCATCCAGTTTACATAATACCAAAATACCGAAACACTATCTCAACTTCTGTTTTTTATATTTATAATCCGCGGGCATTGTAAATGACATAAAGGACATTGAGGCTTTTTAAGTGATTGTTGGGCGATGCAGTTTGTGACCCATCACTAACGACCTTTATTAACCTATCTTTTATCAATATATTTCCAAAATTGGATGAAGAATCTCCGAAGCTATGGCTACCCTTTTATGGAATTTATGGTTGTTAGCATATATTCATGAATGATTGATAGATGGATTTCATAAATGCAATCGCATCAAGTTTTATTATAAAATGTAAAAAAACTCTATATTAACTTTCATTTGCTATATCAACCCGTTAGGGGTTGAGTTCCAAAAATTCCTTTTTAATTGTTCATAAGAATCATGAAACAAATATACCAAGTTTTTATGTTCAGAAATAAGAATATCTTTAGTAAGTACAGATGCGGATAGTAGTTTGGCGCTGCGGCGACACGGCCCGGTGCTGCCCCCTACACTGACCGTTGGTGATAGTGGGAGAGCTTGCAGCGATTGTTCGGCAATATAGGGATGATTAGTGGTGGATCTCCTTTCAAAATAATCGCTAAATTGAAGGGATAGTGCTTGCTGAAAAGCTTGAATTACTTGAGATACGAACCCGGGACGATTGATTCATAATAGTTCTAATTAAATATTCATAGTAGTTAGTTATACCGCTACGCCACGGAGACGTTACCGGGGCGGTGTCAAATTTTTATTACGCTTTATTTCATATTAGTCTTACTATTGATAAACAAATTTGTCATTTAAATTGATGAAACCCCTTCATCTTTCCAAAATGAACATTAACAAAGTGTCTGATGTGAATTCCATCGATGATAAAAATAATCGCTGCAATATATTGAGCCATATATGAGTTAAGGTTTTTTGATATTCCTATGAGAACTCTTGCGGATTCCTTAGTTTCAAGGAATCGTCGTCGTTTCATTTAGCTTCTAATTTTACATGTTAATATTCGTTTGCAATATAAGTAGATGTAAAAAAAAATGTATACGATAAAAAAATAGTACATCATCCCTCGGGAGTTCCTTATTACCATCCATTACCGTACCATTAAGCTTCCAAATTTGGATTTTTATATTAGTTTTCAATATTTTACGTTGTTTTAAACGATACACAGCGCCATCTCCAATGCATTTAGTAAGCAAATAATATTTTTGATTTCCCATGGGAACATATTTTTTCCGGGATAAAAAGTACCCTATTATTTAATTTAGACTTCTAACTACACGTCTGAAAAATTTCAAAGCAATCGGTTCAGTATTTACGGCGTGAAAGCGGAACAAACAAACAAACAAACTCACTTTCCCATTTATAATATTAGTATGGATAGGCCTGCCCCCTTTCACGTGAGTACACTGTCTAAGCAAAACGTGGGTACCTTCTCTGGAAACTAGATGGCGCTTGCCATGTGAGTTCAGGAGTATTGGTACCTCTGCCAACCCCTTCGGGGATAAACGGCGTGAACGTTTATGTTGATATAAACTACAAAGAAGCGATCAATAGACTCTGCCTACCCCAAAGGAAAATAATGGCGTAATTACTCATACGTATTTATTTGATATATTGCTTTCAAATATATCATCATAGTATAATATGTCCACTCCTAGATATATGTCTCATAAAAATCTTTGGTTACGTCGAGTATCGCAAGAGGTAACTCAAGTCGCGCCCCATTGGTTTAACTATAGCAAGTTGTTATTTACGATTGTGATAACTGTCCTCCCATATATTATTTTTATTGTTAATATTTGGAATTACAATAGTTTGTGTCTTATTTACTGCTTCCGCTGAAATATGGCCGCCTTATTACTTTCAGTCATTTATAAACGACACATATTTGCGAGTATTTCATGATAAATTACACATATGATACATATACATATATACATATCATGATACATATATTGCTAGCTGTGTAGTGTCGGCTTAGAATAGCACTATCCCATTTCTTCTGGTGGGTGTACGTAAGAGGCGACTAACGGTATAGGGGTTTTAAAGGGATTATTGGTCGATGCGGTTGGAGACCCATCACCAACAACCTTTATTTTACCATCTTTTCCCCACTCAACTTTCCAAAGGTCTAGAAACTTATAGTCGTGAGTATATGTATGTATGTATGATACATATACACTTTGAGTAAAATATAATAATTATGTACAGTATAATTTCATTTCATTTCTTTATTTTTGTGCAGAAAGAGAAGAGGGTTTAAACAAGGTTGTATGTATATCCTTTATTGGCCACTTTAATAAATCATGAATGTAAGTTCATATTACTATCAACAATCATATTATGATATTTGAAATTATAATTTATACGAGAAATTATTTAAATAATTGCCGTGTAGTGCCGGCTTAGAATGTCGCTACCCCTTTCTACCCACGGGTGTCGTAAGAGGCGACTAAGGGTATTGGGGCTTTTTATTGGATTTTTGGGCGATGCGGTTGGGGACCCATCACCAAAAACATTTATTATTACCATCTTTTCCCCACTCAACTTCCAAAAGTGGCTGAGGAATTTATAATTCCTTAGCTCTGGTTACCCCTTCTTGGGAAATGTAGCCGTGAGTATATGTTTATGTATGTATTTAAATAAAACGTGGCAAGAGCGATTACTATGCCTTCACCATTATTTCCCATTAGTATACAAATATTATTGATTGCCTCCGTGTTCAATTTTGCCATATAATTATAAATTACCAAACAAACTGTTGATGGTCTGAAAATCGAGGTTAACTAAGCAATAACTGGCTCAATAAGACCATTTAAATATATGTATATATATATATATAGGGGTTATTCATGTGTCAGTGCACGAATACAATCCGGCGGCGATGCCGCAATACATACTGAGCCCGCCGCGGCCCGCCGACACTGCCCAATAACATATGTCGGCGGGCCGCCGACACTGCCTAGTGACATATGTCGGCGGCCCGGCGGGCTCAGTATGAATTGCGCTTTAGCGTGACTTCATTGTCGACCCAAAAAGAAGGTACTTTGAACAATCGGAGATAAAAATGAAACGCGAGGCGAGAGTCAGTACTATTTGAACCACGTCTTCGGTGATTTATAACGTGAACTTTGAGTTCAAGTTTTGAGTTTATTGTAACAAATTATTTAATTAATACTCAGAAATCGGTTAAAGTACCTCCGTAAAAGTTATGAAAATTGATTTAATTAATAAAAAAAAACAATAAGATTATGAAAAGGTACAGGACGTATTTGTATTCTTACAGTTTGAATTACCTTCAGAAGTTTTGAATTATTACTAACCAAAATAAAAATTGTTCGAATAAAACATCCAAAAAGTTTGGCCGTACTTAACAAATTTTCCACGAAACCTGTGATAGTGCGAACCCTTATATCGGAGGGATGAAGGCTGTAGTCGGAGGTAGCAGCCGTCACAGATAACGCTAATTGCATACTCCTCTTTATTGACCGGATGGAACTACGCTCTGTTCTGTGTTCATACTGAGCTATATACAATAATACAATATGAATCTACTTTTTATACTCACGGCCATAAATTCCAGAAAAGAGTAGGCAAAGCTTTAAAAAAAGAAATTTATTAGCCATTTTTGGAGGTTGATTGGGAAAAAGTAGCCCCTTATTACTGCCCTGCTGGCTCATATACTTCTTATTAAACGTATTCATGGTTGATCTACTAATTAGTATTCATTATAATAACATGAAATTATTTTCCCTCAAAGCATTCTCGTGCCAAATTTTAATGACTATTAACGGAATTCGTCACAGACAGTATTCATATATATCTTATTCATACCTTTGTTACTTAGAAAATGTTTTAATTGATTTATTAATTAATTTAAGAAATAGCCTAAGTCGGCAACCCTGCGCTCGGTTCTGGGTTAAAATATTAAAAACAATTTTTTTGTTAATGCAAACCAATGGAAGCACCAATAATTAATTGCAGGATTAATATTTTTGATTAAAAGCTTAATAGAATAAAAATATATTAGTAAATACCAAGCGGGCAGTATCATTAACACTAATCTAAAATTCAGCAACCGTGATAGCCCAGTGGGTAGAACACTCGGTTATCGTGCAAACGACTAGTGTTCAAATCCTGGGTCGGGCCTACACCAATTTGTCTTTTCTAAGACATATGTGTGGTTAATTTATCATGGTTGTTAACGGTGAGGGAAACATCGTGAGGAAACCCACATGGCTGAGTTGTACTTAGTCATGTGACAGTGTATTCGTACAAAACGGCGATAGGCCTGCCCCCTATCACGTGAATACACTGTCCATGCAAAACGTGGGTACTCTGAACACCAGGTGACAGATTCACGTGATGTTCAGAAGTATTAGTACCTCTGCCAACCCCTTTCGGGGATATTCGGCGTGAACGTTTATGTTTATGTATTATGTAAAATTCAGGCAATCGATAGTGTCTGCCTTCCCTTTGAAAAACTAAGGGCGTGAATGTGTGTACGTAAGATTTAATATAGCTGAAAAGTATAAGTAGCCAAGTCTGAACATTTCAAAACTATGAACATGAGATAAGGCCTTTTGTATCTGAAAATAAATAAAATCTGTTAAATATGTCCGGCGGGACACAGACTGCCGGACCCGGTTATATCCGGATGCCGGACATACGAGTGTGTGGTCCGGTGGAAGGTCAAAATATTCATACGTTGTGGGAAAGATAATAATATACCGGATTATATTGTTGTGAAAATTTTAAAGTACTGTATATTTTTGGGCGATTACAAAAGAAAATTAACGTGGTCAACCATATAAAATAAATAAAAATAACATACATACATACATACATACATCTACTCACGGCTATAAATCCCTAGATGGGGTAGCCAGAGCTAAGGAATTACAAATTCCTCAGCCATTTTTGGAAAGTTCAGTGGGGAAAAGATGGTAAAATAAAGGTTGTTGGTCATCACCAACAACAAATCTCCAACCTCATCGCTCAAAAATCCCTTAAAAGCCCCAATACCGTTATTCGCCTCTTACGTACACCCACCGGAAGAAATGGGGTAGTGCTATTCTAAGCCGACTTTCGGGAAACCAGTTCACTACTACTACTTATACTCGTTACTATTTAAAATAGAAAAAATATATGAGTAAAGTTGTGGTAATTGATTTAAAATTAACAAGCAATTCAACATTTATTTTTCGTATATAGGTAGTTTTTTGCAAGTAAGTTAAAATAAATCTATTTATTTATTGCATTTATAAAAGACAGAATATATACATTCGTATTTCAGTAAAAAGTAATAATTATGCTGAATTAACCTAGATATACCTGAAAGCATTTGTTTATATTTTATGATATTTTTAATAACATACATACATACATATACTCACGCCATTAGTTCCCATTGGGGTAGGCAGAGACTATTGATCACCACTTCGCACGATCCTGACAAACCTCTCTAGCTTCGTTTACATCAATCAATCTTTTCATACATGCTCTGTTATTCTTCATACTTTGGACCTTTTTGATTTTTAATAAATGGTGTCAATAATAAAAAACAATGCTACAAACAGTATTTTCCCTTAATTAACGTACTTTGTTATACAATAATTGATGTGCGGTACTCAAATGTCCTATCTGACTTTAAAATCTATTACATCACCATAAGTCTTTGCGCATTCTTATTATTTTTACATAAACATAAACGTTCACGCCGTTTATCCCCGAAGGGGTTGGCAGAGGTACCAATACTCCTGAACTCACATGGCAAGCGCCACCTAGTTTCCAGAGAAGGTACCCACGTTTTGCTTAGACAGTGTACTCACGTGATCACTTATTATTTTTCTATAGCAGTATTCTAAAACAAAACAATCCCCGAACCAAAAGTTAATCGAATGTATGTTCGTAAATTCATGACACTATTATCCAAACTGAAAACAAATAAAAAGTGAAGGAAGGAAAGCAAAAGTTATGTCCGTATCGAGAGGAAAGCCCCCAACAAATCTGGGCAGTGGATCGGCGCGGTGATCGACAAATCCACTAGATTATGGCTTGATACTGGCCGCATGTTTATGAGACAGCTAGCCCACTGCAGACTATCTGTGCTGACCAATATAGGGCTGGCGCGTACTAAAATATATGCGGCGCGGCTTGTCGTGCAATACTAAAAAGTGTGTGTAAAAGTACGTAAACTATGTTAAACGCGATAACAATGTTTGTTAGTTCTATTTTATAAACTTACATAAAAAGATGTTATCTATATTATTTGGGAGACAACCAGACAAATTCAACTAGATTTAATGTTTTTTGACATGAATTCCTCATGTGGGGATTATTACTCATAAATAAAAGATGTTATTAAAGAAAAGAAAAATTTCGACACTGGCGGGGTTCGAACCCGCGACCTTCGGGTATACGCCCCCGTCGCTCTGCCAACTGAGCTACAGTGTCAGTTGGCATCCAGCGCGAAATTTCTCTATCCTTTGTTTCTTTTTTACACGTTCAAGTAGTGTAGGTAGTAGTAGGGACGGGGCGTATACCCGAAGGTCGCGGGTTCGAACCCCGCCAGCGTCGAAATTTTTCTTTCCTTTAATAACATCTTTTTTATGAGAAATTCAACTAGAATTACGCGAAAAAACTAGGTTTTTTTATCACGCTGTTAGTGCAGTGCAGATACTATCAATCGTAAACTTCTCGAGTATTATTCACATCGATCGATCTTTTCATCACCCATCGCACCTAAGTTGTGTTAATCATGAATGTCCCTAAATACAATTAATATAATACATTTAGAAAGGTTTAGAAAGCACAGGCCTACTGTTATTGTAAACATATTTAGCTCATTATTATGTTTCTATCATTTTAATTAAAAATGCCAATTAAATTGATATACAAGAAAACATAGTTAAAAAAGATATCCTTGGTACAGCTTCCAAACAAAACTCATTGAGACACATTCTTTATGAAACCATACTCCCAACATATTCCCAATAAACAAGAAAGCCATACACACTTAAGTTGTCCCAACTCACTTAAACCAAACAGCAATCCTATATCTAGATAACCATTTTAAATTCAACAAAACATTCTAAGATATAATAAAAATGCAAATTTTATTTAGGTTGGCAACCCTGCGCATGACGCCCGCTTTACAAGAAAGACAGAGGAAGGGTATCGAATAATATTTTGGCTTAGGAAACGACTCCAAGTTTTAATAGTGTCCCCGTGTTTATGTTATAGCTTTTGGAATCGAAAGAAGACTTCAGAAATAAAATCCCTGGGGAGCTGCACCTCTGTTGAGTAACACCGTGCTCGCTGATATATTTTGGCTTGGAAAACATGTACGCTGAAAATGTATCAATCCTATTTCAAACGTTAGATGGAATGAAATAAAATTGTATTTAAGAGTGTAGGACTCAAAGGACCAACATACATATACTCACGGCTATAATAGCCAGATGTAGGGTAGCCAGAGCCAAGAAATTATAAATCTCCTCCATATAACACGCTAAGTGGATTGATGGTGAGATCAAATCATGTACGATAATTATATATGTATATATACGAGAATTATGTACACAACAAACAAAACAAAATTATATAGGTACAAATTATGTACGATAATTATATAATTATAATTATATAGGTATAGCATCATTTATGAAATTTAAACTTATAAAAACATCTACCTGAAACAAATGTTTAAATTATAGATATTATTATTTTAATAAAATATTAGGTAGCTACATCAGAACACTGAAACATAATATAATACAATATATTTCTTGATTTTAATATGAAATGGATTTAAAATATTTAAAAGCAAAAACTAAATAGATATATGTATAATATTCAAGTATGATATGAGTCAAACCGCAGATCATTTAGTTCCAAACCAAACATACCAGTAAGACTCGGTCTACAGAAAACCATTGAAACATATCAAACAGTAAACCAAACGAAATACGTTTTGAAAACGTGCCAGTCACCTGCCAGTGATTGTTTCTGGTTATAACCGCCTCGATCCGGATAAAACCGGTTCGTTGCAGTTAGACGCGCAGCCGGCGGCGGGAAGCCGGGATTACCACCGAGTTATTGTCTCTTGTGCTAATAAGCATGAGGTCTCAAGAAGATGCTAATCTAGCTGAAACCGCTAATCAGGATAGGTAAGGCTTACTTTAGGAGTGCATTACGATGCACTATTCTGTCTGTAGTCTTTGTGGGACGTAAAATAGAAATCGTGAGGCTTTAAAAGTAAATTGTTTGCTAAAATCATATTAATGAGGTAAGTATTTTATACTAAGCAACCGTGATAGCCCAGTGGGTAGAACACTCGGTTATCGTGCAAACGACTGGTGTTCAAGTGACAAAAGGGTCGGGCCTACACCAATTTGTCTTTTCTAAAGACATATGTGTGGTTAATTTATCATGGTTGTTAACGGCGAGGGAAAACATCGTGAGGAAACCCACATGGCTGAGTTGTACTTAGTCATGTGACAGTGTATTCGTACAAAACGGCGATAGGCCTGCCCCCTATCACGTGAGTACACTGTCCATGCAAAACGTGGGTACTCTGAACACCAGGTGACAAAGTCACGTGATGTTCAGAAGTATTAGTACCTCTGCCAACCCCTTCGGGGATATTCGGCGTGAACGTTTATGTTATGTTATTATTTCATACAACGATGACTATCACAAGATAGTTTTCGTTTTAATATCGCCAATACGGAAATAAGGATCCACCATCTATCTTAATAAGTTAAAGTTGTTTCAATTCCCGAAACCTGACCACCATTAAGAACAGTCTCGGCAATCTTATAATTCATTAAACAAGCGAGCAACTAAACATGCAATAGAAATTTATTGGCCAAACTTAGCCTGTTTGTCAGTGCAGGAACCAAGTTTCGATACACTACCGCGGAATTGATAACACGTGTGCAAGTTGCATTGCATAGTTACTGCGTAGCACTACCCTGTTTTTCTTAAGAGGTATATAGGGAATTGAATGTACAGGTGTAATAATAATCAGTTGGTTTTTGTTGTTGAGTCTTAATCGGTTTTAATGAAATCATGGAAACGTTTGTGCATATTATTTTGAATTTCTTCTAAAGTTGGAAAAATTTATAACATGAAGAGGAAAATATATTTCACAAACTACTGTTTATCATTGATACCATGAATTAAAGTGTATTATTGGGGCATGTAGAAAGATGTGATCGCTTGATCCATTAAATGTTTCGTGATGTATATTTTTAATTGGATAACCGTCGTGTAAATACAATTTAAGGATAGTATAATTTTTGTAAAGAATTATTACTCATATACAAAATATTATGAAGGAGTATCCATTATTCATAAATAAAAGATGTTATTAAAGGAAAGAAAAATTTCGACACTGGCGGGGTTCGAACCCGCGACCTTCGGGTATACGCCCCCGTCGCTCTGCCAACTGAGCTACAGTGTCAGTTGGCATCCAGCGCGAAATTTCTCTATCCTTTGTTTCTTTTTTACACGTTCAAGTAGTGTTTGCGTTTCCTACCTCCGAATTTTAACTAATTCGGACGGCCACTTGTCTACCTTTTCAGATAGAATGGGGTTCGAACCCCGCCAGTGTCGAAATTTTTCTTTCCTTTAATAACATCTTTTATTTATGAGTAATAATCCCCACATGAGGAATTCATGTCAAAAAACATTAAATTAGTATCCATTATTGTTTACGTAATATATTTGTTTTGCGAGTATGCACAGCACTACTACGTTAATTTTATTTTAACTAAGAAATATACAATATAAGATAGCAGAGTGTTTTCGAATCATGATAAACAGATCTTTGAATGAAAGTATTGAAATTGAAGAAGACTTATTATTATCATACAAAATGGTATGAGATATATTTTTGTCACGGGAAATGCACATATTCTTTTTGAATAAAATTACTTAAATAGTGATACACGCTGTTAACGAGACAGTGGAGAAAAAAAATTTTGATAATTAAATTAGTTCTTTTCTTAGGCGCTTAGGAAAAATCATGATATTATTAGCTAATACAAATATGTACTTACCAACGTTTTTTGGGGCATGCTTAAAAAACCATTGACCACAGTTTCGGAATAAGAAATTATCTTTTTGAAAAGTACTTAATTTTACATATACTAATTACTATAATTTTAACATTACATACATTAAAATGTTGTTTCCCACATAATATCTATAAAATAAAAATTATTGTTCTCTGATACCCCTCAACGATGATCGGTCTAATCTTCTTGCTTTAATCACCTACAACTATCACCAATACGATTGTCCCCTGAGCATCTTCCAGTAGACTCCACTCATAAATCAGGCGCTGATGTGCAGGTGTGGCCAGATAGATCCACTTTGATTTAATATTATGGTCCCGACTGAGCATAATGTGCTCGATAGCCCATCAATTGCTCGACCATACTTAGCACTACAAATCCTTTGAATGGTCCTGGAACAGACTTCTTGTTATTGATAGATCTATTGGTATTTACAACAAGTACTTTGTCGGGATGATATAACAGGTATTAAAAGATGATGAGGGGATTAAGGGTGTTGTACCACTAGTTTGGAATCCATGTTAAACATTCTATTATACTGTTTGCTATAATTGCAAATGGATAATGTAAGAATAATAATTTATAAATAAACTGAAATTTCATTGACTTCCCTTGGATGCAAAAGTTGTGAGTTTGGTGTCAGGTCTGGGCAATGAGACACTTTTCTTACGTCGTTCTTTTGTTAAAATGTAGATATATCTTAATCAAATTGAGAATATGCTCAAATAAGCGTTCATAAAGTATGCGTCAGAAGTATGAAGAATAAAAGAGCATACATGCAAAAAGATTGATGGATGTAAACGAAGCTAGAGAGGTTTGCCAGGATCGTACAAAGTAGCGATCAGTAGTCTCTGCATACCTCAATGGGAAATAATGGCGTGAGTATATGTATGTATGTATGTAAGCGTTCATAAGGCGCTCGAAAGTTTTCCCACATCGAACGATTATACAAAGAGGTGGACGATTTTCTGTGCTCACACCAATGATAACTAATTGTAAGAATCGTAAATTAATAATATTTCACGATAATAACCCTTCACGAACAAATCCGATCGCATTTAACTGTTTCTTTTATAATTGCACTCGCACATATGCGTTTCCCACCCAACAATGGCACACCAAAATCTCGTCGAAAGACAAAGCAAGTGCTGTCCGTTGTCAGCGCCGACTCAACACCCACTCAAGTCAAGACGTATAATTAGGGTGACCACTCTTCGTCAACAACAATGGACTCTAGTCCTTTGTGCCTACTCTATTCATTCGCGATTGTTCACTTCGACTGTGGCTAGGGTGGATTTACACAGAACGATAAGCTATGAAAGGAGAAGATAGCAATGGTGACCTTTGCTATCGACCGTAATTTTCCTTACCTTGATGAAAAATCTGTACTGGTTTAAATTATTCCCAGTTCCTCGAAATTGTGAAGAATATATAAGAAACTAATCTTATTAAAATTTATATATTTTTATAGGATTTAAAATTTCGTCACTGTAAAGAAAGCATAAACTATTTGATAATTTAACGTCATTTTATGATAGTAAAACCACATTATTAATGTAAAAAAGCTACAACTGCAAACAGTACAGCCCAGAACCCTATGTACACAAACGCTTTGTGGCCATAAACAAACCGTACGTACTGTTCAAATGAAAATAATAGTATTAAAAAATACAGTTTAATCTAATATTTGTTCGTATCCTCCAACAATTTTTTCTTTGTTAATCATAGTTATATTTTTGTTATAGTCGTATCTTATAGCCACCTAAATATCGCCAATCCAATGCTGCACAGCCGGTTTCAGGCCTATGAACATCAGCCGGGTATGATCTCGAGTCCACAACACTCAGTGACTTGTTGTCACCCTCGTCCGCCGAAACAATGACGTGATTAATCGAGCTCCCCGTCACTCTACTAATGTTTGCGTTTTAGAAATTTACTCGATTGATTTCGACATTTCTATTTAGAGTTTTTGTCGGTTGGTCAATAGGGTTAATTAATGGTTTAAATACAAAGTATTATAGAGTAATCGTATATTGATGTATTAATTAAGTATCAGTGGTGATCCTAGGGCTGGCACCTTGAGCAACGAATTGGTTTGGCTATTCAAAGAGGAAATGCCACTAGTATTTTAGCCTCGATTCCGTACTGCGAGAGCGATGAATTTCCTGTTTTTTTTTCATTTATAAGTAGTGTTTATAGATTTTTAGATTTATATTATAAATTAGGCAACTGCAATAATAACAAACGGACGCGAGACGTGGTATTAAGAGTTTCAAGAGAAATATTTATAAGAAAATTACAAACAGAAGTAACTTTGACTTTAAAATATTTATAAATGACTAAAAATACGTATCGTACGGCGTCGGTGGCCGAGTGGATAGGTGACTTAGTTTCTCGGGCCGAAGGTTGCGGTTCTGTGTATAATATGTCCGTATTCATTTATTTAATAGCTTCTGCTGACAATTCAATCGCACAAATCGAGCTGAGATTATCGCTTATTAATAAATAAATAAAAATTATTTATTCATAACCCACAGCAATGCATCAAAACATCAAATACATATTAGAATAGGCTAGGTAGCAAGCTACAAGTACAATTTTTGTATTGATATTTTCAATATTAGGCACATATAGGAAAATAGGTTAACTTATCTTACTTCAAGAGAATATAGATCACTGACCTCAAAACTACAACAAACAAACAACAATACAAACAAACGTAAACTTACGCCTATATACATCAAAAAGGGGTTGCCAGAGCTTTAGAATAGTATATTTCTGAGCCACTTTTCCGAAGATAAGTGGGAAAAGATAGTAAATTAAAACAAGCTTGGTGATGGTTCTCCAGCCTAATCACCCAAATCTCTTAAATAGCCCAAAAACTTGCTACTGCCTCTTACAACAGCCGTGGGAATAAGGATCGTTTCTATTCTAAGCATCAAATCAAAATTTATTAAAATCCATGGTTTTTATGCTGCTATTTTGCTGTGTAGCGCCGGCTTAGAACAGCGCTACCCCGATTCTACCGGTGGGTGTGCGTAAGAGGCGACTAACGGTATTGGGGCTTTTAAGTGATTTTTGGGCGATGCGGTTGGAGATCCATCACCAACAACCTTTATTATACCATCTTTTCCCCACTCAACTTTCCAAAAGTGGCTGAGGGATTTCTAATTCCTTGGCTCTAGCTACCCCTTCTAGGGAATTATAGCCGTGAGTATATGTATGTATGTATGAGTATAAAGCGTCAAACTATTTTTGAATGTGATATGTTTTTAAACCTATGCCTTGTAGTGCCAGCTTAGAATGTCACTACCCCTTTCTACCCACGGGTGTCGTAAGAGGCGACTAAGGGGGTGGGGCTTTTTAGAGTAGTTTTTAGGTGATGCATTTGGAAACGCATCACAAACGATACTTTATTTCTACCATCTTCTCTCCTATCCTTTTAGGATTTATGGCCGTGAGTATATGTCTATGTTTTAAACGTATGTCTATGCAGGCCCCGATAATATGTTTTTTATTATTAAAAATAGTTGGTACAAAGCATTACTCAATAACTTTTGAAATATCAAGTTTTCACAATTTTAAAAATACAGTTGCTGCATGGCTAGCACCAGCGACCTTTTATCTAGATATCATACATACATACATACATATACTCACGGCTATAAATCCCGAACGGGGTTCCCAGAGCTTTAGAATGAAAAATTCCTCAGCCACTTTTGGAAGTTGATTGGGAAAAGATGGTAATAATAAATGTTTTTGGTGACGGGTCTCCAACCACATCGCCCAAAAATCACTTAAAAAGCCCCTATACCCTTAGTCGCCTCTTACGATCACCCACGGGTAGAAATGGGGTAGTGTTATTCTAAGCCGACACTACACGGCCATGTTGCCCGCAAAATACTTCCTTTTATTTCCATTTTAATATTAATGATTTGCTTGCTATATTTTCAAGAAATCTTAATCACATTGCCTCCTAATTTCAAACGGAATTACATAAATTAGTAAAGTGTAATGGGTCACCACTTGAGGGCAAGTCGCTTATATTAATCAGGAGGGTCCAACTGGCGAGCTCTTTGCAACATCCATCAATTACTACCCTCAAGTTCTGATTCAGTTTGAAGTTCCAACAAAAGTAGTAGGTTAGTAGTTATAGGTTAATAGTTAGTTACAAAATAAATTAACTCATTGTGATGTAAAGAAATGGTAGTGTGTAGGTAAATATGATACTTGTCATTTAAAAAACTGTGTAAAATGCTGTGTAGTGTAGGGTTTTGTAGCTGAACTAGACTAAAATTGTATTTCATTGATGCCATCGGTTTAATTTGTCAGTAATAACTGGCAACACTGCGTAGTTTTGTTATAAAAGACAGTTCATTCGGTTATCGGCGATCATTCACATTCAATCGGTTGTAGAAGGAAGATGTAGACTGTAAGGGAGATCAAGTGTATTGTTGGAAAATAAAATAATAAGTACAGTTGCAGCTGAGTTTTATTATAATTCAGAAGTGCGATAAACGTAAGTACCCACAATTAATTTTACTGTATACCATGTATGTTACTGGTTCTTGAAATGGAAAAAGAAAATAATTCAGAAAGATTTTATTACCACGTGTTACATTTAGAAAAGTCCTAGTCATATGAGTTCGTATCCTAGCATAACGGTTCTTTAGTAACGTTTCGTGTGGTGTGTTGTGTTGTGTAGTAAGAATAATCTAGCTAGACCTGCCATCGAGATAAGATAATTTACGAAAATAGTCACTGTCGTTTGCTGTAGAATAAATCTCTTTTTATTAAGATTAGAAAATTCACATAACCAATGTGTATTGATATATTTTCCTAGAACCAGGTCCTCCGCCATTTTATTTAAGTTTCTGTTATATTTTTCTATCCTTTTCCACTTGACTTATACAATGTCTATAAGCTAAACGAAGTATATTGTTTGGCGTTCCACATTGTTTTTGGAAAATGTTTTTTTATTTGTAACGTACATAAGAATGATTTTCTACCAACGCGTGAGTTGAATTGTCAATAGTACGATTTTTACACCCGAAGTTAAATATGTCGTCCATGGAGTAAATTTGAATAAAAATTTTGACCTTGACCCTAAGGGCCTATGTAAAATCCACTTCAGGAGCCACGGGGTATTGTATAGGGGGGTGAAAAAAATGATTATTTTTGCAATTGGAGTTACGGTTCTCGAGTTATAACGTGTTTTGTCAAATTCAAATATTTATGTTTTGACGATATGTATGGAAAGTTAATAATAACTAGAATAGCAGTAGTCTGCGATTGTAGTTACAGGGAATATATTTCAAAAGTGCAAATCTTCGGATTAAACCACATAAAAGAGGTAGTCAGAACTGAAGAAAACGAGTGTCAACAGTATAGAACATATTTGATTAAAAGTATCGATGTCATATAGCTGTTACTCGGTAATTAGTTTAGTTTTGTTTCTTTAGCAGCCAAACATAATTACTTTTATATTTTTGTGTTTTGGTTGTACATCTACCCAGAAATTTTAACGAATGCTATTTTTTCAATAATTTAATTAGCATGCAAATTTATGAGATTCAGGATGAGGCATGCTATTGCTATGCCATTTGCTAAAATCTATTTTAATATGTTTGTAAATATTTTTTACTGTCGGGTCGGGTCGTGTCACGATTCGAATGCATTAACACTATTACCAGACCTCTAGAAAATGCCGCGGCGCGAACGAGGGCGCCCGCGTGTTACTTCGCATGACATCGGCACTAAGATAAGAATTGTTTAATTATTGGTAATGGAATTTTAACCAATGATTATGATTCCAAATACTTGTTACTCCATTGCATCTACCCATCATCACTAATAATTTTCGGACATCATCATGCAAGTCAGGAAGAGATTACTTAAAGTGATAGGACTATCATTGTAATTCTTATTGAGAACATAAACATAATATTTAAAAAGTTGTTAGGTTACAGATAATTTCGTGAACTTTGCTTGATTTATTCTGAATATTTAAAACACAAAAATAGATAATAAAATATTATCAATATATGATAGACAAAATATTAAATCAGATGCAATTAATAATTAACTTAGGTATATGAGTATAGTAAAAAAAAAAAAAGTCATTAAATAATTAAGTTGTGCTAAGCCAATCCATTCTTGAGTTTGTTCTAATACTGTCATGTTGTCTCGAGTTCCGAGACTTTTCAGGTTGTGGCGGGTGATGCAAACAGAGATAACCAACACCAGAACGCTACTAGGCTCGCTACAGACGATGATCTAACGGTACGCATCGTAGTGCCGCATGAAGTCGAGATCCAGCAACATGAGAGATATTTGATTGATAGGAAGCTTGAGATACAATGTCAATAGAACGGTCACAAACCCTTGAAGTGGAAGTGCAGCTAGATCACGAAATGAGCTAACGATTTGCGCTCATAATCAGCGCGCACCTTGCCGCCGCCGATGACGGCCAGCAAAAACAAAGTTAAGTACTCCTTTCTTTATAAACTATGTGGTCAAAGTCAATACTGTTATACATGATATTAGTCCCAGTTATTAACCTCAACAGTAACCACAAAAACGTAACATTTAAAATATATACCTACATGATTATGATCGTTCTGCAAAAATCAGCAAGTTGGCTATGTAGAGTTAATAAATACGCTACGGTTTTGCGGCTGTGAAAATAAAACTACCATGCATTTGGCTATGGCAAAACAGCAGATCTTGGCCAGGATTTTGTATATTTATTTATGTAATATTTACACACTTGGGAAGAATGGCAACATTTGTTATTATATGCCTTATTATATTCAAACATACACTCACACCATTGATTCCCATTGGAGTGGGCAGAACCTTTCAGTCGCCACTTTTTACGATCCTGACAGATCTCTCTCTAGCTTCGTTTACATAGATTAATATTTTCATACATGCCCATTTACTCACCATATTTCAGAATCCTTTCCTTGCGCTCAAAACTATGGTCAAGTTCTAGAAGAACTGTTCAAAAGGAACAAATATAGGTTTACTATTATTTAAAAAAAAAAACATGCTTTACTTACCCATGGAGGCTGATGTTTATGATGTTCTGCTAAAGAAGGTCATCTAGTATCCGTTAGGGTTAAACCAGTGTAGTCATTGTTTTGCAAATAAACTCTAGAACTTAGGGTGCACAGATAAAAAAAAAAAAGATAACACTATTGGAATGTGAGTTAAATATAGAATGTTGAAGTTAGTTTCGTTAAAGGAAATGTATCTTATGCCTGTCATAGGAGATGAAAGTAAGTTGTCAGGACAGTCTCGTTCGGTAACCTTGGATCTGGCAGTTTGGTAACGAAGTGCCAATAGCAGAGCACTGAGCACTTAATCACGTTTACCTAAAGCTACGGCTTATATTGATGCTGTTCTCATCTACTGTGAGGGTGTGTCCCGATGTTTAAAAGATTGATTGAGGTTATGGAACACATGAAGAAGACTTATCTGATAATAAATTATATAAAGAAAAACAACTGATCTAATATCGATTATCTCTGCTTTGAAATCAGTTATTTAGTAATACGCCTGGGAGATAACAAAATACAAGCGGTTACAATTTTTTATAACGTTTGGTAAATTTTAGAATTGACTACCTATGTTAGAATATTGCGTCAATAAAAAAAATGAATTTGTTTAGCTGCACCTTTAACACTTTTATTCTATATTCATATTGCCCATGGCGCTGGATTCGTGAGCATCGTCCTATATTAGCTATTTATGATCGCGATGCCAAAACAGGGTTGCATACTTAATCAGACACATTTTAGACCATAGTTTTAGTATGCTATACTTACGTATATAGATTGGCAATACCAAGACGACAGGCGAGACCAAGAAGAAGTACAACGGTGTGCGTAAATGAATGGGTGCGTGACATTAGTATGGCGGATTCTGTATTAGCCCCATTAACATTGATAAAAATTCACGTATTTGTTATTTTCGCCAATTTGTAAAGTTTACAGTAATTGTAATATAAAGATGATAAAAGATATTTATATCAGATATTTGCATTGAAAACTTTTGTTAAAGATCTAAAATAAAGCATATAGACCGATTAATATCACAGTCTTGATTTAGACTTGAATAGCTACAAAAATTCCATGTTTGCAAGAGAATTTGTATTACATTTAGATTATGTACTATTAATTATTAATAACTTTATCACAAAAAGCAAAATAAGACAATTATTTTCGTACATTTATGATGTCAAAACCGTTGTAGGCCGTTATCGCGTCCATGAGAGGTCCTGTATTCTTTTGATTTTTATACTATGACGTTTGTTACTTAATTCCAATCTTCGTAATTATATATCTATGCAGTCAACAAACTTCTCCTGAAGAAGGATACTACAATTAATAGGAATTAGAAACAGGAGCACTTTTAATCGCTTAATAAATATAATCTTAATTTATTTTGTCATAACACTTGTTTGTTTAAACTTTGTATGGCTTAAACTTTTATCTCAAGTGATACACTTTGGGCATAATGATTTGTCACGTTAAATGAAATTTATTTGGCGTTATATTCTTAAGGTAATATAAAACTTTACCACCATTAATTTCCTTTAAATCAAATATACGAAGTAAGCTTTTGCCACGATTAGGTGTTCCAATAAAATTTATACTTGTACTTGTTATGATTGTATACATAGAACAGTATTCTTGATATAATTATGACAGGAGTTTTTATGCGAGTAAATATAGATAACTAGAAACATTAGCAGAAATGCAATATTTGGGGAAAATTTGGGTATATTTGTTGGGTAAAAAGTGATTAGATTTTCCCAAGTAAGAAAATAAAGATATAAATAAATAGTAAAGAAAATATATGTAACGAATATAAGTAGTGATGATTTGCTTCACACGCTGCAATAGGTGATTAAGAACTTAGTATTAGTAGGACTACCAGTACACATTGTGCATATCGATCATGTCGGTCAGATCAAAAAAGTGTAATTCATATCTTTAGGTAGTAATTGATGCATTTATAAATTTAGGTTTTATAAAACCCATAAGAAACACAAATACACAGAACGAGAAATTGATAGAGGAAGTTGTTTTACTATTATGATAAAGGAATTGAGCATATCTTAAAATGTTGTGTCGAGTCTGAAATGCCACGGGAAAAATACAATTTCACTATTCTCAGTTTGTTCCTGGTTAAATTAAATTACTTACTGACGTTGATAAACTGAATTACGACCGAAAGCGAAGGGCATGAATCATTTAACAATAATAAAAAGAGCAAAGAATCTTCTTCCAACACGCAATATGTTGGGCAATTTCATAATGATCCAAGTAATGGGACAATATAGGTATAAGATATCTTTTATTCATTAATTCCATTATTACAAACTAATATAGTGGCCCCTGCTGATAGAATGTTCCCTTAGGTTCACATAGCCGTATTACAATTGAGGATATGGAATCAGATCTTGATTACAAAACTGACTCAGACTAAAAAGTTATGTACAGATGTTTTTTTTTATGTTTCAGGTGAAACGTGAGAATTGATTGGTTCGCGTTTCATCTGCCAAAAGATGATACAGTTAAACGTCAGAATTGATTGGTTGGCGTTTAATCTGTCGAAAGAATATGCAATGAAACGTGAGAATTGATTGGTTCGCGTTTCATTTGCCGAAAGATGATGCAGTTACACGTCAGAATTGATTGGTTGGCGTTTAATCTGCGAAAAGAATATACAGTACAACGTGAGAATCGATTGGTTCACGGTTCTCCTCCCGAAAGAAAATGCCGTAAGTTTGCAAGAAATAATTGGTTCGTATTAACTTGTACTTATAGATAAAAGAGCGAGAATAATTGGTTCGTATTTACTTGTACTTATAGATAAAAGAGCGAGAAATGATTGGTTCGTATTTACTTGTACTTATAGATAAAAGAGCGAGAAATGATTGGTTCGTATTAACTTGTACTTAAAGATAAAATAGCGAGAATAATTGGTTCGTATTTACTTGTACTTATAGATAAAAGAGCGAGAATAATTGGTTCGTATTTACTTGTACTTATAGATAAAAGAGCGAGAAATGATTGGTTCGTATTTACTTATACTTAAAGTTAGAATAGCGAGAATGATTCGTTCGCATTTACTTGTATTTATGGATAAAAGAGTGAGCAATGATGAATGGTTAGATGACTAGCTTCTCGGTCCGGAGGTTGCGGGTTCGATACCCGCTGAGAACAATATTTATGTGACGAGCATAAATTAGTAATAGTCTTGGATGTTATTTATATGTGTATTAAATCATGTTAAATATTTCGTTGAGTTTGTATCCCATAGGTTATATAGTCATTAGGTGGAACTTACTTTTGGTGCTTAACTTGATTTGTGTTATATACCTACGGACGTATATATTTATTGATCCCTATATATTTAAACTTGTGGATTAGAGCGCGCAATAATTGATTCGCATTAACTTGTAAAATATAAATAAGTGCGACAAGTGTTTGGTTAGCACTGATTGACTCGCCATTTGATTTAGTAGTTTATAAAAGAATGTAGAGTAATAATTTCAATGAATTAGTTGATTAGAGAGTCCAGAAGCAGAACAGCTTTCTATCTCAAACAAGAAAATGTTCCCTTGTACAAAGTAGTTGATATGCCCCAAGATAACAAATAGCAAAAATATAACAAGAAATAACTATTCCAAATTAAGTGACTGATAGATTCACCTCTAGTTTTTTAAAAAAAATATAGAAAGGAAGAAAGAAAGATAGTATTTATTCATTGCCTAAGGGCACACCTATGACAAAATACAAACAATTCACAAATTATTATGGCCAAATTAAAAGTACGTGGTAATATAAACGAAAATAAACAACAAAAAAAAAAGGTATAGTTTTCTTTAAAGATAGATGTTATATATGAGATAGGAGAATGAGATAATTGAATTTAAATTGTTTTTTTTCCATTGATTTACTTAATCTAACTACTGGACAACATTGTTTTGATCATTAAATCGTATTTATTAATTGTGTATGTAAATAGATGTAAGTTATATATTGAGTTATATAAGATAGTTATATAAGAATATTGTTTAATGAATAAACACAATATAATATGTATAAATAAATTGTATAGTAGTTTTGTATCATTATTTCCTTTTAAATATTTATAGACTTTAGTTTCATTGAAGCAAATTTTTGTTGACAAATTATTTAATATTTTGAAATGTAACATTGAAAAAAATCGAAATAAATACTCTTATCATATTAACTACTCGTATTATGTCAAATTGTAAATTCTTTAGTCCTTTTACGTTTTATTTTTGTTATGTTTTATTACTTATGGAATCTGCATTTGTTATGTTTTGTCTAATTGAATAGTTTTTATTTTTGACATGTTTTGTTGTAGTAAGCAAACTAAAATTTACCAAAATTTTGTAAAGCTGATAACCGAGTATAGGGTTGCCGCCTGGCTTGTGTATGGGGACATACACATGCGTCAGGACAGCCGAGTGTAGGGTTTTGTAGCTGAACTAGACTAAAATTGTATTTCATTGATGCCATCGGTTTAATTTGTCAGTAATAACTGGCAACACTGCGTAGTTTTGTTATAAAAGACAGTTCATTCGGTTATCGGCGATCATTCACATTCAATCGGTTGTAGAAGGAAGATGTAGACTGTAAGGGAGATCAAGTGTATTGTTGGAAAATAAAATAATAAGTACAGTTGCAGCTGAGTTTTATTATAGTAGTGCCGGCTTAGAATAGCGCTACCCCATTTCTTCCGGTGGGTGTACGTAAGAGGCGACTAACGGTATTGGGGCTTTTAAGGGAACATTGGGCGATGCGGTTGGAGACCCATCACCAACAACCTTTAATTAACCATCTTTCCCCAACTCAATTTTCCAAAAGTGGCTGAGGAATTTCTAATTCCTTAGCTCTGGCTACCCTTTCTAGGGATCTATAGCCGTGAGTATGTTAGGTTTATTTTATTTACAAGGTTTTCTGATAAATTACTTTTGTATTAATGTTTATTATATTATTTTAAAAAGAAAAATGTATTAGGGCGCCATCTATGAATAAACGGAAATAAGGAAAGGGGTTGACTTCTAGAATAAATACACTCGTCCCACTGACTAGTGACAGTTGTCTTGATAAATTTAAAGAGTTAACTTGTGCAATATTTTACTTTTACTCGACATTGGCGAAATAATTGTGGCAAACACGATTGAAGCCACTTAATAAAAAATGGAATTAAAATGGATACTTTATCGTGTTGGAAAAATAAATAATCTATCTCCTGAACCTGAGTTTTATTGAAGATCTCGTTACTGAGTATTATAACAATTCAGAAGTGGAACTATCTACGCAAAACGGAGCTGAACGCGAGTACCGCATGGCGTCAACAGTTAATGAGACAAAGCAAGTGCAGACGTCAGTTCCTAGGACGTCACGTCATCGCAAGGCCTTGTTCCAAAGATCAAGCCTAGGCCTGACCACCGCAGTCTAAGCTGTAGCAGGGGCTCACACGTGGGACAGCATCGTGGTCAACGGTGTCGTCGTAGCTGGAGCCATCTTAGCCAGAGCCGTCGTTATGACGACGGTCGCAAACGCGGCCGAGGCCTCATCCATTGCCGATCTCGGCGCCCTAGCGCTAGTGATTGAACCTGATGAGTCGAATGTGTGATAGTGACGTATCGCCTATAACAGAATCGGCTGTGTAATCGCTGGATCTTCTATAATGTACAGGTTACTTATTTTTAGTTAATTAGTTAAATAATACATAAAATTATATTCACGTCATTATTTCCCATATCATATATGCTGTAACCAAACCATCTTAAAATTAAATTTTCTGTTTATATTTTTACAATGTCAAAAACAAATGCCTGAATAATTTTAACGAAAAATAACGAAACAAAGTAAATACAATATTAATAGCAACAAACAAATGAGACAATATCAATATATCAAGAACAGCATTCAGAGTTTCCTTGTCATATGCTTGCATCAGCAATAAGAGGGCATCTGGCTCAGCACTTAAGTGCTATCCCACAACACAGATTTTCAGTCAGTACTCTATAAGTGAAATCACAGACACTGTATACCATACCGATAGTTCTATTTATATCATGTAATAAAATATAACCAATAAATATAACTATTATATATCAATAACTATATCATCAGGGATACTGTGAATTTTGAGTATATGAAATACACCAATAAACAAAAGGTCGTAAGTATGCAGTAAGGAAGAATATGAATAAAATAACTATTTATTTCAAAGTAAACGGATAGATCTTTGTTATTGGACGTGACATTAAATTTTAAATTTTGTGTTAAAATATACTTTTATATATAAATTCGGAGGGTCTTTAGTTGGGAGGGGAGCCCGAAAGAAAACTCACCCAATACCTGTGATCATCAGTATCATCACACATCTTTTTAAGTCAACTACAATGTTTGTGTTAGCCCGGAAACCTCCTGCACAGAGCTCTGACGACGCCAATCCATCTTATCATTGATGTAAAAACACAATACCCTGTATCAACTAAATTATACATAAACAAGTCTTTGATTAAATTGTCAGATAAGAAATTAAAACGAAGTGCTGGAAACATTGGAGTTTGCTGAACAAGCAAGTAGCTCTTAGTTTTGCTTCAAAGTACTCTTATTTATCTCTCACTCGATCACATACCTAACCTACTATTTCAAACAATACACTTACAATCATATGTATAATCTTAATACCGACATATTATAGATCGTCAAATCACTAATTACTGGCGAGAACAAAGATTTAATGCGCGTGTATCATATATTTATATTATCTTATTATATTTATCTTATTCTTATAATTAGTATATTTGTGAACTGCGCATGTGTGCGAGACAATTTGAGTTGGGAATGCGAGCTGCAAGGCAATTAGAGTTAGTTAATTATTAGTTTAGTATATTAATATTTTGTAAATTTGGCCTCGTATTTTATTCTAATTACATAATATGTCTCAGTGATTGTTTTGATAAGCAAACATTCATAGAATAGTAATCTTTATTTGTCCTTATAACATGGTACAATAAGTTTTTATAACATAGAAAAGATCAACATGTTTTACCTTTTGCAGGCATGCAATTTTTAGTTCAATAAGGTAAACAATTGGCTTTGTCACTGATTTTTAATTCAACGTGGCAGATTCGTTTTTATTTTAAACCTCCCCTAGTTTCCAAGTAGTCATGGGAAAGTTTGTAAGTTGTCAGTTTTTCCGTCGGTATAAAATCAACAATCTAACTTTTTAAAGCTATTGTATTAAGTAAAAACCCGTTAATACAGTGTTAATACAGGACGTCCCTCATAATATAAATTTTGGATATAATGGTTAACTTTGTCACATTCACCTACTACTTTTTATAATTAAGCCTGCAAGATTTTTGAATTTCTTAGAAAGGGCATTTTCAATTCGTCAATGCAACATTTTAAACTAGTGGCAACGGAACAACTAAGTAGCTGAGCTGCTTATTTTATATTCATTTTATGATTGATAAAATTAATATGTTTTACTTTGTTAATTCATTACCTAAGTGAAGGTCACTATAATTTTGCATTTGGCAAAGATGACTATCGAAGTCATAACGATATTATTAATTATCAAAAACTCAAACGTAAATGAGAAATATAATCGAAACTTCACATTATAATGATTTCAAAGAATATAGAAATACATCGATAAAAAAAAAAAGAAGTAAAATCACAATCAAAGTAGGTCTTAAATTTTATGAAATTGAGCAAAAATTAGCCTATTTTATATCCTTTTCGAATATAAGTCCTATGAAAAAAAGAGTGCTCATGTGATGATATGGCAAAGTATTTCCGAAAAATTCGTATACAAAGCTTTTGTGGTAATTTTAAAATATATGTATAATGAATGACAAATAACACCTCAGTTTTCCCGTGACCATGATAACTGAAAAGTTTTCGAAACGTCGGGCTTTAAAAATAATGTAATAACACGCGATTAAAATATCCGAAAATCAATAGTTGTTTCAATTATAATGTGCAATCGTGAAAATCTTAAAAAATACTATATATGTTTGAATACTACATCTATTCATAATCCGGTTTGGGGTAAATTAAGATCAATTAGTGCTTCTATCCAGAATTTTACGTGATTTATGTATAAGATAAAGACAAAATTAAAAATCAAACTCGTGAGAATTGAATTGGTTCACATTTTGTCAATGCCTATGAGAATGGAATGGGTTCGTAGCATAGAAATATAATTACTATAGAACACGCATTTGCGAGTATCCCGCTTGTGCACAGTGTCGGCGGGTGTGCTATAGCTACTTACGTATATTTATATTGATAAATAAGGATGGGTAATTGTTAAACATTATCAATCTGTGCAACATCGATTTTTTATCAAAGAAGAGAATCGATACTTTATACAATGATTCCGAAATTCGACCAAGGGGAGAACCCTCGAATTTTACGATTGTTATTATGTTTTTAGTGACGGCTTACAATAGCACTTCCCCGTTTCTTCCGGTGGGTGTACGTAAGAGGCGTTTAACTGTATCGGGGCTTTTACGGAATTTTTGGGCGATGCTGTTGGAGACCTATCAACGACAACCTTTATTTACCATCTTTTCCCCACTCAACTTTCCAAAAGTGGCTAAGGAATTTCTAATTCATATACTATGTTTGTATGTATGTAGTATGTTTGGTGGATATTTTTTGGTGAATGGCTTCTGTATGTATTGTCCAGCTGAGGACATTGAAAATGATTATGTGCAGGAAATATAAAAAAAAACAGCAGTTATTTCAATAAATATATAATTGTAAATAGAACTTGTATTTTTTTTTTACTTATCAGTACTATGTAACAGTCTCTCACTTCTCATAGCCCGTATATGTCTCAAGGGGCTCGATCTTACTCTATAGGGTGATTTGGCAATAGTCCACCACGCTAGCCAAGTGCGGGTTGGCAGACTAACGACTTCTACCATGATAGTATCCGACATACCTTGGCCTCCAGCCGTGACGAGCCAGCATCAAATTTATTAATCACATCACGACACCATTCCACCCGGGCCTGTTTCTGTACCTCGGTGAGGTTGTGTGGCACCCAGCGTGAAACTATCCTCCTCACGTGAAGATGTTCGTGTAAAATCTCATGAACGCTTCCCGATCCAATCTGCATAATGTGTTGAATCTCTAGATACGTTATTCGCCTATTGTCATAAATTAAATTTTTCAATCTTCAAAGGAATCTGGAAAGTGCAATGAACATAACCTGCTCCAGATGTTAGTTTCCGAATTAATATTTTGGTGAACAGCATCGATCCACTTTTTAATTATTTTGGTATCCTTTGGAAAACTGAAATTAGAATTTATAACATCTTATTGTAAGTAACTAATTAAAAGATGGTTGGTAAAATTAAAGCCAATTCTCTAAAAGAAACATTTCACTTAATACAAACATACATAATTATTCCAGAAATAAAAATAAAATATCAGAAATAAAATTCCAGAAATAAAACATATATAATTATTCCAGAAATCATTACTCAATTTTCAAATAGCAAAGTCACATACTCATAAACATATTGACTTTTAGATGTATTAAACAATTACCAAAAAATATATATTTATTATTAACCGATTGTATCGAACGATTAATGGATCGGCACTTGAAACATCCTAATGAAAGTACCCCATCTCTAAATCGTTGTGCGTGTGTGCGTGCGTCAAACTTGTCATTCGTAAGAATGATAGATTTCGTCCCCCAACGCCTCCTTCAACCCCGCGAATATAAAATTTTATCCCGTAAATTATTAAATAAAACTTACTTACTTGTGAAAAGTCACATTTTATTTTTGTTTGGTGTGTTTTCGCGTATCACTTTTACACGTTTTAACTGCGCATTTCACCATTTTTATTGTAAAAAACAAATAAAAACTTCTGACAAACACTCCTCTAACGCTTTCGATTTGCACTTTTTGACAACTGTTGCGGTTGGCGCTAGATTTGATTTCATGTTCTCATGTGCTCTCAATGTTCACATGTGCATTTGCTCGCTCTATAGTAATTATATTTCTATGGTTCGTAGGCTTTGATAAAAAAAGACTAATAATCCTTTCTTTCCAAAATTTTATACATCCCTTTTATAAAATAAAATTCATAGGATTTGATGAAAAAAATAATACTAATAATCGTTTCTTTCCAAAATTTATACATCCCTTATATAAAATAAAATTAAAAATCAAACTCGTGAGAATGGAATTGGTTCACATTTTGTCAATGCCTATGAGAATGGAATGGGTTCGTAGGCTTTGATAAAAAAAAGACTAATAATCCTTTCTTTCCAAAATTTTATACATCCCTTTTATAAAATAAAATTCATAGGATTTGATGAAAAAATAAAACTAATAATCGTTTCTTTCCAAAATTTATACATCCCTTATATAAAATAAAATTAAAAATCAAACTCGTGAGAATGGAATTGGTTCACATTTTGTCAATGCCTATGAGAATGGAATGGGTTCGTAGGCTTTGATAAAAAAAAAAGACTAATAATCCTTTCTTTCCAAAATTTTATACATCCCTTTTATAAAATAAAATTCATAGGATTTTATAAAAAAATAAAACTAATAATCGTTTCTTTCCAAAATTTATACATCCCTTATATAAAATAAAATTAAAAATCAAACTCGTGAGAATGGAATTGGTTCACATTTTGTCAATGCCTATGAGAATGGAATGGGTTCGTAGGCTTTGATAAAAAAAAGACTAATAATCCTTTCTTTCCAAAATTTTATACATCCCTTTTATAAAATAAAATTCATAGGATTTGATGAAAAAATAAAACTAATAATCGTTTCTTTCCAAAATTTATACATCCCTTATATAAAATAAAATTAAAAATCAAACTCGTGAGAATGGAATTGGTTCACATTTTGTCAATGCCTATGAGAATGGAATGGGTTCGTAGGCTTTGATAAAAAAAAAAGACTAATAATCCTTTCTTTCCAAAATTCTATACATCCCTTTTATAAAATAAAATTCATAGGATTTGATAAAAAAAAACTAATAATCGTTTCTTTCCAAAATTTTATACATCCCTTTTATAAAATAAAATTCATAGGATTTGATGAAAAATATAATAATAATCGTTTCTTTCCAAAATTTTATACATCCCTTTTATAAAATAAAATTCGTAGGATTTGATGAAAAATATAATAATAATCGTTTCTTTCCAAAATTTTATACATCCCTTTTATAAAATAAAATTCATAGGATTTGATGAAAAATATAATAATAATCGTTTCTTTCCAAAATTTATACATCCCTTATATAAAACTAAATTAAAAAACTTACTCATGAGAATGGTGTTGGTTCACATGTTATGAATGCATGGAATTAGTTCATAGGCTTTAATAAATCAAACTCGTGGAAAAAAAAAAGAAAATGATGTAAGTATGGAATAGGTTCAGATGTTAAAAAAAATATGAATAGACCATGTCTAAATGAATGCATTTGGTTTTTAGTCATGAGATAACAATATACATTTATTTATTTATTACGGATTGCCAACAGTGAAAATAGTAAACAATCTTAAAAAGTACATGAATTGAAATGACACATATCAACTAAATACACCAAATCACATCAGGCTAATCACATCATTCGATTTAAAAATTGAAATAATTAACAATATTACTAACATTACAGATACAACATTCTAAAAAATGAATATTATAAAATTTAATTAAATTGATTGAAACTAAATTAAAATTAAATTAAAACTAAATTAAAAAAACAAAATACTATTCCAATTATAGAAATTACAACAATAAATATATTTAGATCTACTTATGTTGTTACTTTTTATTTGTTTTCTAATTAGTTTTTTTTATTTCATTATTGTTGCTCTATGATTTTAATTTAGTATATGAAAAAAGTTTATTTTTCCATACTTAACAACGAAATGATAATTAAATTGATTTATCTCTCCTCAATTTTAAATAGTGTTATTTTTAGTTAATGTATGTAATCTAAGTAAGTGAGTTAAAAAGAAAAAAAAACAAAAGGAAAAGAAAACAGTTGTAGTCTACCTGTAATGTTTTTGTTGAGCATATTTTATATTGATTAAGAATTAAATGTTGTTGTAATGGGAACTCAGATTAAAAGTGTTCATATTGTATCTTTATTTAGCATATGTCTTAGTCTAAGCTCTGTAATTGTACCTTAATTACCTTGTACCTTAATATGTTAAACCCAAAATTGTACAATATATTTTTGAAAAAAATGAAAAAATGTGAATGCAAAGAGTTTCTTTGTTGCTTCTTCTCTTTGCGAACACCTTCCGAAGCAACGGATTAGTCAGTAAATTTAATTTTATAACTTTAAAGGGAGATATGATAATTTATTAGCTTTATTTTGTTTCTTTTTAATAAATAAAGTTTATCTTAACCGAGTGTTAGGTTAAGTAAGCTATTTAATGAAATGCGTGTATGAGGACATACACGAGGTCAGGATGGACGAGTGTTAGGTTTATTTTATTTACAAGGTTTTCTGATAAATTACTTTTGTATTAATGTTTATTATATTATTTTAAAAAGAAAAATGTATTAGGGCGCCATCTATGAATAAACGGAAATAAGGAAAGGGGTTGACTTCTAGAATAAATACACTCGTCCCACTGACTAGTGACAGTTGTCTTGATAAATTTAAAGAGTTAACTTGTGCAATATTTTACTTTTACTCGACATTGGCGAAATAATTGTGGCAAACACGATTGAAGCCACTTAATAAAAAATGGAATTAAAATGGATACTTTATCGTGTTGGAAAAATAAATAATCTATCTCCTGAACCTGAGTTTCATTGAAGATCTCGTTACTGAGTATTATAACAAGTATATGTATGTATTTATGTATATGTTCAAAAACGATTGAATTATTTTATCTTGTATTATACGCCATAATGTAACGAAAGCGTTGAGAGAAGACATCGACAAAAAAAGTAATATGTGACTTGCTTTTAAACTATATTGGGTGTGAAAACTGTACAAAGTCTATATATAGTAAAGTTCGCTTGTCTAACGTTTGCCATGTTGTATGGCCAGAGTATCAGAGTAACTAATTTCTCAGCGTGTTTCGTAAAGCAAATAGGGTAAAGATTATTCAATAACGGATGTTTGGTGACGGTCTTTAGCCACATTCCCCCACATTTATTTTAAAAGCACCAATACCTTGAGTCGCCATTATCAAAACCCCTGGAAAGCATTTCAACCAAATAAGTCTTAATAATCTGAAGGACTATTATCTCCTTTTTTGCCAACGCCTCATAGTTTTACCTTTAATCATATGTACATTTTAATCCCACTTCTCCGACACTATGCAAACTTCGTAGTAAGCAAGTCAACCCGAATTACGATCTAGTGGTATTAAAGAAAAGTGAAAGCTATAAGGCGAACGTCGGCACAAGTTATCCTCCCAATAAATGAGTAAACCGACCAATTGAAGAGGCACTCAATCTTGCGACGTCCCCGTGTTAGCGCACGCCCACAAATTAATCCGGTTAGTATGGTTAACTTGGAGCCATCACCTGACCCCGTACCATTGAATGTCGATGTTGAATTATAGTCTTATGTCGATGGAAACTTTAGTCGTATTGTGGTAAAACCACCTAAATACTACCACTTACAAATGAATGTTTAAAGTATACCTAATTTCAGTCACAATTCAAGCACGATATCATGTCGATATTAGTTATTTGCTATTTTAAAAAACCCATTAAATTTTAAAAAAATAACTTTTCGGGAAGTGGATAAAACTTGTTTTGTTGTGAAGGAGTAGTGCAGTGTATGCTCAAGGATTTAGTTCTGCCGTATTATGTTGGAACTTGTATTGCAAATAATTTAATACTGGTAACTACACTTCTGATAGGTTAATTCTCTTAACAAATGTGACGTGAAGAAGTGTCTTCTTACACAAAGCAATGACTAATAAACTGCTATACTACCAAAACTCTTCCATATTTTCAACCAAACGATAATTCAACGTAATCGAGAACCAGTAGTAGCGGTGTTGAAGAGTCGTAACATGGCCATTTCTCTTCGGCTCCTGCCATCAATACATGCTGATGCTGACGTAGAACTGCCTGAACAAGACCCTCAATTGGCAGCCTTTAGTCTCCTCTACATCTTAATGTACTTGTACTATAATATACAGTGGTGGGGGCTTAATATTCACACGGCACTTGGCTAAGACCTAGGGACGTAGGAATTAGTGATTTTTATATGCGAGGTTTATTGGGACAAACTTGTAAATAGATAAACTTTTCATTTTGGAGTTTGAATCTTGGCTAAAAATTTAGTTTAGATTAGAAATAGATTTCACTATATTTTTATCAAATAACCTGCCACTAACAATAGTCAGCAAAATAAATATTGAAAATCGAAAAATCATAATTAAAACAGTGAATATTTGTATATCAACGGCTATTATTGGTTGGCAATGGCAACCAGCGCCTTTTGTCATATCATATTTTTTTCCTGCCTAATATGGCACGAAATGGGACGAAAGTTCCTTACTCCAAATATTAAGCATAAAATAAGAGAGAATCGTGTTAGTTGAAGTTACGGACGTATTAATTTAATGGTCTATAGTTGATGTTTTAAAACTTTTAACTTTCCAAATTATGATTTGAGTGGGTTTTCTTTACTATACGAATACGAAATAATGAAATTACGGCAAAAGTCTATAAATAATCATTTGCAAGTTGTATAACATTAACAAAATAAAAATAAAAGCAACACCAAAATAAAATAACGAAATGTTAAGGTAAGTCAATATTATTTAACAACGAAAAACGCCAATCAAAACCGGCGGTGGCTACAAAAACGTAAAAATATTAAATTAATCGCGAAACAATACCATCAAAGCCTATTAGTTGGGAAGTGGTGCGTCAATTTCCCGCTTAATACAGTTACCAGAAAAATTAAAAAAACTCGCGTGACATTCCATTAGTGACGTCACAAAACAGCACACGGGCCGCTCTCTCAATCAATTTGGACAAAATCACCAGCGTGAAGTGTTTTTTAATTATTTTTATGAGTGACTCTGTGAGCGGACAGGAAGCTGTGGAGCCGTTCGATTCTGATTACGGATTTTCGTATGAATTAGATATACGAGTATAATAGAGATGACAAATTGTAATTTTTTCTTTGAGGATTTTTATAGGGATTTTGCAGGCGCAAAAGTTTGCATGAGACAAAACAATATTGTTGGTGATAAGTTGCCAACTGCATCGCTCACCAACCACTTAAAAAGATTGTAATGAAAACTTTCAAAAAATTCTATAATGCAGACTGGCTTGATTTGAAATCCCAGGTCGAGCTTACACCAATTTGTCTTTTGTAAAGTCATATATGTGGTTAATTTATCATGGTGATTTATGGTGAGGGAAAACATTGTAAGGAAACCCACATTGCATGACTCATCATGTGACAGTGTATTCGTACAAAAAAGACGACACGACACGCCTACCCCTATCACGTGAGTCCACTGTCCAAGAAAAGCATGGATTCAAAGAACACCAGGTGATAATGTCACGTCTGTTGAAAAATATAAGTACCTCTGCCAACCCCTTCGAGGCAATACCGCGTGCACGTTTAAGTTTGAGTTGACATACTGATAAATAAAGGAAGCGTATACCCGAGGCCATGGGTTGATTCCCGCCTGTGTCAAAATTTTTCTTTCCTTTATTTATACTTTATTTATTAGTAATAATCCCATGAGGTTTTCATGAACAAAAAGATTTAAATTGAGTTGAGATATTTTAACATTCAATATAAATTAATATTCTGGAGATATAAAAACATATTCATCTCCAAGGATTTCGTGTGAAAGTGACTTCAGTGTTGTCCACGCACTAATTCAATATTGTTGGCGACGTAAGCCATTTTGCATGGCGCTTGACGCGTAAAAAATCAATTCACTTTTTGGAGTCGGTAAAGCCTGTTGACGAACCTTCGTGGATGTAGTGATGACTATATTATTACCTGAATATTATAATGTATTTGAAACAGCCTTAATCATTCGATAAAAAATAAGAAAACCCTAAGAAGCATCATAAATATTTTTGATATCAATCTAATATCTGAGCAATGCATTTATGTAATGTGCGTAAAATAATGACTTAGGATTTGAAAAATCATCTCCACTACATATTTAATTTAATCCAGTTCACATATAAATAACATTTACCGCTTAGATACCAAGCTCTTTATTCATATAACAAACATTCGCTCAAAGCTGAAACCGAACTCTTTACCTCCGAACCAAATTAACTGTAAGCAAGCTATTGGACCACGCTCGTCATCCCACAGTCCATATCAACCTAAAACATCAATTAGTAAAGAGTTTCAGAAAGCTAAATTTCCAGTAACAACCGTCAGTGTATCATCATAAAGTCATGTACACATTGACACATGAAATATTCTCAATGTATCGCCGGTGCAGGCATATTTCACCGCGAGGCGTGCGCGCATTACCGCCACCTGCCGTCGGTGTGTGCGCGCCTTTATGGCTCGTATCAGCCCGGAGAGATTTATGGCGCGGCGATTATTATTATCAGTGTGAGCGCGTCTTAGTTTATGCACTGAAGTATGAAATAAAGATGGATAGTAGAGGGTTATGCATGTTTTGGTGACTTAAGTAAGTATCATGCCTTAATTCAGGTCGATAATTTATGATACACAATGGTTTGATTATGTTGATGAATAGCAGTGAAATTGCCTTAGTGCACCTCGTGAAGGTGCTTCCAATTGTTCGTTTTTTATGTGCGTTAGGAAAAAATGCTGCTGCATGGGTCTGCTTACACCTTATCGTCCAGTACACTACAGTAGCTGCCACTGAAGACCCGTGGAGCTCAAATATAAATTAAAACTTTACATAAGTGAAGCGAAATATAGACCATACACAAAACAAAGTTCAGCTTCCCTGGACTGCGTCATAAACGTGATGATTTAGTGTTAAGGGGCTAGTTAAATTTATAATTGAGTAAACGGCGGTAAGTAAGGTTGGAATGGTTCCTCAGACGCCGTGCAACTTGGATGCTAAATCATGTGAATGCGGAACCCTATTTTCAAGCACACTGACCGGACATAGAACTTTAGTCTATGTCCGTGACTACTGAAACCAAAGACTTTGTTTTGTCTCATACGTTAGGATTCATTAATATTAACTATATAATTCCGATCTTAAGTCGACTCTTAAGAACTTAGCTGTCAAAAGTATTTACTTGATCTGAAGAAGTTAAGTGAAATATAATAAATTTGTACAAGCACTATACTTTCCCTAATCATTAATGTTAACACTTTTTTCTCTGTTACGCTTTTAAAATAACCTGCCATTTCGGTTTGGTTGTAACAACTGTGATAGCCTAATGGGTACAATACTCGCCATTCAGGCAGACAGTCGTGGGTTCAAATTCCGGGCTGGGGCCTAGACCAAGTTGTCTTATCTAAAGTCTGTGAGGAAACTAACATGTTTAAGTTGTACTTAGTTTAGTTGGCGGCGACATTATTTTAACGTGGCTACTTGGACCACCAGGCGACAATGCTATGTAATGTTCAGAAGTATCAGTTCCGCTGCCACCCCTTAAGGAATATTCGGCGTGTACATTCGAGTCTTGAGTTGGGTTTCTATTGTTTGTTTTAGCCGTCTAGTGTCGGTTTAGAATAACACTACCCCATTTCTACCTGTGGGTGATCGTAAGAAGCGACTAAGGGTATAGGGGCTTTTTAAGTGATTTTTGGGCGATGTGGTTGGAGACCCGTCACCAAAAACATTTATTATTACCATCTTTTCCCCAATCAACTTCCAAAAGTGGCTGAGGAATTTCTCATTCCAAAGCTCTGGCTACCCCGTTAAGGGATTTATAGCCGTGAGTATATGTATGTATGTAGTATATGTTTTAATAAAAGTCTGCATGCTGGATGGTGAGTGTTCTCTCCAGTGTCCCGTACACGGGAGTTGGACAGTTTGTCAATTTATGGCCGCGGCCAGATGAGGAAGACTGACGGAGGACTCTTAATTACGTTTTCTAATGTTTTCCCTCACTTCCCTCACCCCCGCACCCCGCCCCCTTCATTATGCTGTTTCAGTTTCGCAGGGAGGTATGTTACTATTTACGTGTTTGTGCTATTTAATTAATGCAGTTTATTATAGACATAATCGGATCAATCGGAGCGTTATAAGGTGGAAGTCTGAAGTTTATATAATAGACTTGTTACATACTTATACAAAATTGATTAATTGTGCATAGTTGCGGTTTATTGCCTTGCCTACCCCAACTGCAAAAAGTTTTTAATTCATTAGCATAATCAAACGTTAAAATAAGTGTTGGTCAACATGGCTTTCTCCAATCTTCAGAGATAGCTGGCATGTAGTGATATGATCTGTGTAGTGTAATAATAGTTTGGCAGGTAGGCGACATATAAGCAAATACATACATATACTCACGGCTATAAATCCCTAGAAGGGGTAGCCAGAGCTAAGGAATTCCAAACTCCTCAGCCACGTTTGGAAAGTTGGGTGGGGAAAAGATGGTAAAATAAAGGTTGTTGGTGATGGCTCCAACCGCATCGCGCAAAAATCCCTTAAAAGCCCCAATACCGTTAGTTGCTTTTTACGTACAACCATCGGAAGAAATGGGGTAGTGCTATTCTAAGCCAACACTACACATCAAATCTCAGCAAATATTAGCAAATCTCTTGCTAAATACACATAAATGCAATACAAAACTGTTGTATGCCATTGATGGAATAGTGTAAACTTTTTTATTTAAATTTTTTATATTACTTTACTGACCTATTTCTTGCAGAGGCGGGGCAATATGCAAACTTCAGAAACTATAAAACGATGATGTTTCTACCAAAATATGTTTCATTATGTTTTTTCTTAGAATATAATTATATAGTTTTGACATGGATTTTAATTTTAATAAGATTAATTTAGGAATGATAATTGAATCGAGTTTTGATTGAATATAGTCAAATTATATCAATTAATATTATGGAACAAAAAGTCAAATTACATCAATGAATATAATGGAGATTCATACATACAAACATATACTATAAATAAATGGCTATAAATTCCTAGAAGGAATAGGCTAGAGCTTTGGAACTAGAAATTACTAAGCCACTTTTGGAAGTTGTGTGGGGATAAAATTGTAAAACAAAGGTTGAGGGTATCGCCCAAAAATAACTTAAAATGCCCCAACACCCTAAGCTGCCTCTTATGGAAACCCACAGGGAGAAAAGGGGTGGTGCTATTCTAAGCCGAAACTACACAGCAATATGGAGATCTATATAAATGATTAAGATTGTTAACATGCTGCAGTTCGATGATCTAAAATTATCTAAGCACATGATGGTTTGTGATTTCTAGGATCACAGCGTAGAGCTGCGTTCGCATTAAATAAAAATAGCACTAACGCACCGCGGGTATTTCTCAAGACAAGACAAGACAACACAACAAGACAAGAGAATCTAAAAAAAAACTCTAAGCTTTGCCCGGTATTTTAAAAAAAAGTCAAAAAGTTAATTTTTCAAAATTAAGTTAAATAATCATTTTTTGAACGTCAAAATTTTTAAATTTTACTCAAGCCTGCATGAAAGGCTATCTGAATTAAATAAATCACATAAAAAGCCCAAAAACCCAAATTCACCACTTACGGCAGCCATGGGAAGAAACTGGTTAGTGCTAGTTTAAACCGACGCAGCCACTACAAAGCTTACATATTAATTAACGGAGACAAATTATATTACTTGTTGCTTTCTAAACTTTTTATTCCTATAAAATTAAGGATGACTTATATTCACTTTTATGTAATGTTGAGAAAGGATATAGATTAGAATTAGAAATTTCTTGGCCACTTTTGGAAGTTGAGTGGGGAAAAGGTGGTAATACATATTAATTGGTGCTAGGACTCAAACCACCTCATCCAAAATCACTTAAAAATCCCTCAGTCGCCTCTTACTCTTACCCAAGGGTAGAAATGGGGTAGTGCTATTCGAAGCCGACATGACATTACCATCTAATCCGACACTACACAGCTAACACAATATACTCATAAAGGTTTACCTTCTATTTCGTCAATATAATGTTCAAGCAAAACGTGGCTTCTCTCGGCACTTCGTGGAAACCAGTTGACAAAATTTACAAGTATTGGATACCCCTTCAGGAGTATGCGGAGTGAAAGTTGAGGTTCTATCAAGGTAGGTTAGGAAACATATTAAATCATCTGAACATTAAAATACATTGAGCATAACGATAAACTTACTTACTTATACTCACGCCCATTATCCCCAATGGGTATCTTGACAAACCTCTGTTGCTTCCTTTACATTCATTATTCTTCTCATACATAAGTTTGAAAATTAAATAGAAACGCCAAAATTAATAATTAAATTCATTTATCATTAATATAATTTATTTGATAAATCTCACACTATTAACCTAGCATAATTTATTTGAAAAATCTTAAATTAATACGCTATATTTTACCATTGAACTATTATTTTAACTCAATGTATTTTACCTATCTAAATATCTAAGTCACGGAATCACAAGATAAAAAAGTTTCTCAACAACTACCTTCATAGTAAGATTTCGATTTCCAAAAGTCCGTCAAATCTCGAAACTTCTCACAACACTGCCGTTTCCTCCGCGGACTACACTTCACGGCAGGGCTGTCAATAAGCGAGCTGAACTTCCTCACCAGGGTTGTCACCGACACAAACGAATCCAGATTGGCCGACCCATTCTGGAAACTAACTACAGTTTTATTTAACTCGTCAAACAATTCATCTATAAACCGATCAACGTTATCGAGATCAGATTTCTCCTTCGAAAATCCAGTGTCGTCGAATGATAGGTCCTCCACTGAGATACTACACTCCACCACTTCGGGGATCTTCGGGTGACTCCGCCGCTTCTCGCGAACGGTGCTGGTACTGGCGTAAAGTTTATCGATGGACTTAAAAACGTTATCGATACTCCTGCAGATTTCATCGACGGACGCCGCCGAAGTTATTTGACGGTTGACGAAATAAAATTCTTTTTCAGGTACTTTGCTTTCTTCGTTATCTTGATCGAGGGCTCCGATGAAATCGTCGTAGTTTAAAGCCGCTTCCGATTTCTTTTTGTATTTTCTTTCTTTTAATAGGAAAGCAGAATCGAAGGTAGGTTTTCGGAGGTCCAAGGTGCTGTAGAATGAGGTGAGCTGTGGTGGTTGAAAGTTGTCATCTTCAATCTCAAGATCAACAGGTGTCCCCCATTTCTCGTCAAGTCGTGACCAATGTTCGTTTTCTGATAATAAATCCTCACAATCAATAAGTGAATCCATGGTGACGTGCATCTCGTTTGACGTTAACTTGTACACTGATAATTTTAATTTGAGGTAGTTTTGTATTTATAAACACCGACGACTATTAAATTTGCTAATGAGCAGATTAAATTTGTTTCGGCATATTTTTACATAACGATAATGGATTCAGTTTTGCAAATGATTAGCTAAAGATTTCTATTGTTTGCGTTTCAAAACAAACTTATTTTTTACATTATGTGAATAGAGAGATTATAATGACTTAATGACTATTCAGGAAGTTTGTTTTGTTAATTACCTTACTTCGGTTAAGTATTTTCAAGCTAATGTGTTAGCCTTATGAGTATGGTAGTGGTACTTACTAAAGTTTTATAATTGGTTTATCATATGCCAGTTAAAGCTTTCGGTAATATTATCAATATTATTGTCCTTTTCCATACCTATTTGCAATTGTAATGAACAAAACAGAAAATTTCAAACGCTATTTTATATTGAGTTTTATTTTGTCTTGTTTTAAATGTTTTAATAATTTAAATGAAACAAACACGGACTCAGAAATTTCTGAATTACGACTATTTGTAATTACATAACTTTCATCCCTCGAAGGTGTAGCCAGAGCTAAGAAATTAGAAATTCCTTAGCCACCTTTGGAAGTTGCATGGGAAAAACATGGTGAAATAAATGTTGTTGGCGAGGGGTCCAAACGCATCGCCCAAAAATCCCTTAAAAGCCCCAATAGTCGCCTCTTACGTACACCCACTGGAAGAAATGGGGTAGTGCTATTCTAAGCCGACACCACACAGCTCTTTATAATTAAACATCGTTTAATAGATTGCACCAGAAATAGAATTTGAATAATGGTTTTACATATTGTATTTATCATATACGTAAAATTACATTACAAGTAACGTTTGTTTTTTCATTTACATACATACAGATACCATGGCTTAATATCAAAAATTGAGGAAGTTAGAGCTTCAGTATTAGTTAGTGGTATTAGTATCAGTTCCTCAGCAACTTTTGGAAGATGAGAGGGTGAAGCTAGTGAAATTAAGGATGTTTGGTGATGATCTCTAGTCGCAATGTCAACAAATCACTCATAGGCTCCGAGTCGCCTCTAACTACACCCGCGGGAACAAACGTAGTAGTAAGTACTATTTTAAGCCGACAGTTCTCAGCATTTATTTTTACTTTCAAACAATTTTCAATACTAAAACGCGATTTCAGTTAAGCTTGTAGTAAAACGAAATAGCCAACATAATTCACACCCCACATAAGGGGTAAACCCACGTGATACGGCGGGTCAAACTGAAGTTTATCTCTCATAATTTATTCGCCAACTATAAGTAGGGGCTAAGCGTTAGAGGCAATTAAGTGCATCCACGGGCGATGTATCACTAGACGTAATCCACAAGACAGAATCATAATAACGAAAAAAACAATAAAAATAACGAATTACTGCTGAACTTCGCTTGAATTGGAGCGGCCGGATCGGGGACAGAGGCTGCTGTGGAGTACCATTTGTGACAAAAATAATTAAAACATTACTGAAATAATGATTACCTTAAATATGAATTGATAGAGATGTTGTGTTATGGTTTAATGCAAATAATCGAGATTATATTATTAGATTATTACAAAGCAATACTTTGACTCAGAATTTATAAATTAAACACAAATTCGAATGCAAACTAAAAAATACATAGGTATAGTACCTATATTTCATGTATCCTTATTTATTAAAATTGTATGCCTTTTATGAAATTAGTAAAAATATAATTTTATTTACATACATACATGTACGTATACATACATAAATACATATACTCACGGCTATAAATCCCTAGAAGGGGTAGCCAGAGCTAAGGAACTACAAGTTCCTCAGCCACTTTTGGTAAGTTGAGTGGGGAAAAGATGGCAAAATAAAGGTTGTTGGTGATGGGTCTCCAAACAAAATCCCTTAAAAGCCCCAATACCGTTAGTCACCTCTTACTTATTCTAAGCCGACACTACACAGCAATTATTTTATTTGTGTTTTGCAAACAGTTTTGTTGCTGTTCTTTCATGGTTACTAGATTGTTAATAAAAAAATATTTCAAGACTACATATCACATATATGCTGGCATATATGTGATATGTTTCACACTCATGAAAAGATCAAAACCATCGCATTTCTCAGTTATTGCAATTCAACACAGAAGTCGTTTCCACAGCCTCCCCTGTTCTAAATCCACACTCTGTTTGTGCTCATTCTTAATATGGGGCAAAACTGCTGGAAGAACAAGAGTTTTTGTTGTATATTTTATGTTCTGTGACGCCATATTTCAGTCGTTGTGACAACCCCGCACTGAGCTTCAGTGATATACCGACTAAATACAAAGTACTACCTACTTCAACAATATTTATAACGCGCCACTTATTTTTATTTATTCCTATGTTTTATTGGTTTATTGTGTTAGTAGCCGTTTCGCCTTATTTTGTTAGCAACTTAGATTTATTAGCGGATCTTGCCTTGCTTTATTTATTAAGCAGCACTTGCCAACGTTTCCAACAGCTTCGATGTTTGCTGGTTATGTATAAATATAGCCTAGTAATATAGTTATTAGAAAGCATACCATATTTTATCGAACTATCAAATAAAACAGCTTTCGATGTTGAAAGAAAAGAAAATAGGATTATTTGAAACTAAATAAGAATTAATCAATAATTGACTATGATATTTTTATTTCAGAAGCGCTAGCTACAGCTTACGAGTATTAGAATTAATTTATAGCTATTAGTAAAGTTTTTTTATAAATAGGTCAGTAAAAATTGAAAATCGGCAAAATGACAAAGAGAAAAACCGCAATACCTTTTAGCCAAAAAATGTGGAAATATACTGTATGACTTTTTGAAACACTAAAAAACAGGACCTCTGTATTAAAAAGACAAGACTCAAGTAAAACCATCAAAATAAAGTCACTGCGATACGATCAAATCCGATTTTAAAATTTTTAAACATATTGTATCTTTCTCAAATCCATGTCTTAAAATGTTTTATTATGATAGCGACAAAATAGTTAACCTTCTAGTTTTACTCAACGAAAAAACTAAACTCATAAGTTTGTTGCACTATAATTGGCTTATACTTTGTATGCAGCTACACTCAAAACAATGGTAAGTTGTCAAAATTAAGAGTTGTTGTTATTAATACATACATACATACATACATACATATACTCACGGCTATATTTCCCTAGAAGGGGTAGCCAGAGCTAAGGAATTATAAATTCCTCAGCCACTTTTGGAAGTTGAGTGGGGAAAAGATGGTAAAAATAAAGGTTTTTGGTGATGGGTCTCCAACCGCATCGCCCAAAAATCCAATAAAAAGCTCCAATACCCTTAGTCGCCTCTTACGACACCCGTGGGTAGAAAGGGGTAGCGACATTCTAAGCCGGCACTACACGGCATAGCCGGCACTACACGGCATAGCCGGCACTACACGGCATTATGTTATTAATGTTCAAAATAACTAAATTTATATCGAAATTATTCGTGATACTATCGGTTGATATGATGATGATATGTGATCGCAAAATCGTGAAGCGTTCCACATTTTTTTGAGCCGTGTAGTATCGGCTTAGAATAACACTATCCCATTTCTACCCGTGAGTGATCGTAAGAGGCGATTAAGGGTATAGGGGCGTATTAAGTGATTTTTGGGCGATGTGGTTGGAGACCCGTCACCAAAAATATTTATTTATTATTACCATCTTTTTCCCAATCAACTTCCAAAAGTGGCTGAGGAATTTCTTATTCCAAAGCTCTGGCTAACCCGTAAGGGATTTATAGCCGTGAGTATATGTATGTATGTGTATGATAAGAAGTTGTGAATGATTTTTCACCCTTCTTGGTTTTTGGATAGTAATCGGTTTTGCAAAAACATATCCAAATATTTAGGCTACCGGGTAGCAGGTAGTATAATTTGTGTGTTATGTGACATCACAACTTATCTCATCAATCAACATTAAACATGTAAAGAAAGTGTACCAAATACATACGATACCTACCATTAGTTGGCCTGTAACCAACTCATCTGCGTTCTGTTTAGCTGATTATTGTCACTAAATCAAATTTAATGTGGTCATTATCGTTTTCGAATTATTCACTGCTTTTGTTTTCATAAATTACCTGCGGAATGGGTTCGAGGGAAGTTAACGAGGACGCATTAATATCCACGCGGCTGGGATTCTCCAAGGAGTAGTCACAATTTGGAAAACCATATAGGCTTACAAATTATGAAGCTAGAATTCGATGGTAGCTTTACTTTGAATTGTTAGGAAGAATGGAAGCGGGTTTTCTTTGAATCACATATAAATTTATGCAACCATGATGATTTTTTAAATATAAGCAATGTAATGTATGCCGTCAATATTATTCTCCTACCATTCTTTAACTAAAATTGAAATGAATTAAAATAAACATTAAATATTTTAATTATTATAAAATTTTATTAAAATATACCGGATATCAAAAATATTTTTTTTTAAATATTAATAATTGTGTGCATAATGTATTGTTAACAACGACATTGAACAAGAAAATTTCTGGAGTTGGGCGGTGGTGGTATCTTAAATAATGTAATAGATATATACGTACAACTAACAATTATCAAATTTGCCCCAATGTAGATCAAATAATGATTTGACGCGACATTGAGCACTAATTATACGATAAATCAAAACAAATATTATACACTTTTCAATCTATCAATGACTAAGAAATAAATATTATTTTTAATAATAAATTAACATATGACATTGGATTATTTGTTGGTCATACAATAGCATATAATATATTTTTTACATGCAATAGTATTGCCATTAGAAATGAAGCAAAACAAATTGTGGATGTACTCTTCAGTGCTCTTTGCCATTTTTTATGCCACCTCTAAGAAGACATACGTATGGATGAAACAAGAGCAGCTAATTTACAAGAACAAGAAAATCATATTGTGTTTGTAGACTTATAAAGAAATTCATAAAACTTTTTCTTCTGTTTGTCCAGGCCTCTTACTTCATTTGTTGTCTTATAGAAACTCTGAGTTATATATATAACATAACATAACATAAACGTTCACGCCGAATATCCCCGAAGGGGTTGGCAGAGGTACTAATACTTCTGAACATCACGTGACTTTGTCACCTGGTGTTCAGAGTACCCACGTTTTGCATGGACAGTGTACTCACGTGATAGGGGGCAGGCCTATCGCCGTTTTGTACGAATACACTGTCACATGACTAAGTACAACTCAGCCATGTGGGTTTCCTCACGATGTTTTCCCTCACTGTTAACAACCATGATAAATTAACCACACATATGTCTTTAGAAAAGACAAATTGGTGTAGGCCCCGACCCAGGATTTGAACACTAGTCGTTTGCACGGAAAGCGAGTGTTCTACCCACTGGGCTATCGTTATTTAGTTTTTGTATACTAGAGTCGTAAAGGGTAAGGTTTTAAAATACTTAGCGAATCAAACGTCAAAAAGGTCACGTCAAATCTAAAATAGTATGCAAATATAGAAAAATAGGGGCTTAAATCCCCGGGTTACATTATAAATGGTTTATGAAAGCGTCCCGTATCTTTCCAATTATCGAATAACGAAATTACTCAATAAATAATGTCAACTAAGTCATAAAACTAAAGCGAAATCAGTTCAAAAACTAGCGTACAGTGGGCTGTAAATCAGGAATTATGGCGTCGCTAACATGGCCGCTTCTTTTCATCTGAATGGCTTTTTGAAATCAGGCTATAAAATTATTTGGGTCTTGAAAGAATAAAGCAAGTAAATCTGTGACTACTGAGTCCATAAGAACTGGGAAGTGTCGGCTTAGTATTGCACTAATCCATTTCTTCCCGCTCGCTGATAAAAAGCGACTATGTTTGTGAGGTTGTCCAAGTGATTTTTGGGATGTGAAGTTGGAGACTCTTCACCGACCAGCCTTTATTATCAATTTGCCCAATCAACTTATAAACGTGTGAATACACGTCAATCGATAGATGAGTAATATTTTTCAAATGTTTTATATTCGTTTTACTTTGTAATTAAACACGAGATAGTAACGATACTCTGTATCTTATACTGTGTCGTTACAGTGTACATGTGTTTTTGTATTTTTATTGCTTTTTTGTGTTGTATTTATTGTTTTTGTAAAACATTTGTTTTTCGTGTGCCTGCAATGGCGAATAAACGTATTTTCTTTCTTTAGATACAAACATACATATACTCACGGCTATAAATCCCTAGAAGGGGTAGCCAGAGCTAAGGAAAAAGAAATTCCTCAGCCACTTTCGAAGTTGAGTGCAAAAGAGATGGTAAAATAAAGGTTGTTGGTGATGGGTCTCCAACCGCATCACCCAAAAGTCCCTTTAAAGCCCCAATACCGTTAGTCGCCTCTTACGTACACCCACCGGAGGAAATGGGGTAGTGCTATTCTAAGCCGACACTACACAGCAAAGATATTTCTTTAGATAATATTTTATATGTAACAAAATAATATATAAGTCCGTGAAAATAGTAATATACTGAGTACTTCAATCCCGTAAGTTATTAAGTGCCAATCCCAATAGTTATTGCATTTGGATTTTATATATTTTGTATTTTATCAAGTTTTCTAATAACCAGAAAGTTCTTAATTCATGTTTAGAAATTACATTACATTATAACTAAGAAATAAAATTTATTTCAGCTATGTTGCAAAGTCTCACGTAGCGTTTCATATCCCGCGTCCATATTAGCGTCCTCGTCGCAAAACTGATTAAATTCATAGCAAATTTTAGGTAGTGGCGCTGTGGCGCGAGTCCGCCATAATGAGGGCTCGATTGTCATGCTTTGATTTAATGACTCGAAATAATAGCAATCAATAGCTGCCCGCGCGCGCCAGCCAGCGACGATATCATATTTTTGTGCCCATCTAGATACGGGGTGCTCTGGGGTTCAGGTTAAAGGTTATGATTATAGAAATAAACCGTACTGAGTAATGTTTGGAAATAAGATGGTTTGATACAGCAATAATTCTAATAGTGTGCTCAAAAAATAAGTTAATTTGCAACGTACAAAACGAAGACCGAACCGATCGGGATAGTATAGTGCGATCTTATCTAAGCTGAAACTACAGCAAAACACATACATTATTTAAATAGCTAAAACATTAATAATTGTAATATGGCCTCATTAACTAATAACTTCCCTAATTACATACATTTCTATCTACCTCACCGAGCATAATCCCAATAAAGCACGCTGTAGCGGGCGGTGACGTGGCGGAGCGGCGGCGGCGGCGCGGTAATGGCCGCCGCATTATTTTGTGTCTAATTAATTTATGATAAAACCCGATAAAGGAATCCGACCTAATAAATCAGCCGAATTACATCCGAATCGGAATATAATTGAAAAATGTTGTTTGCCGAACATTTTGCATTTAGAGTCAATAAACACTTATTTTTATTAAATCAACGATGACTACATAAACAGATTAAAATAATGTTATGAATATCATGAAGTTAAAGGCTTTATTTTTTGTTACTTTTGCTTATTTGTCTGCAAAACTTCTCAACTCAAACGTTCACGCCAAAAATCCTCAAAGGGGTTGGCAGAGGTACTAATACTTCTGAACATCACGTGACCTTGTCACCTGGTGTTCAGAGTACCAACATTTTGCTTGGACAGTGTACTCATGTGATAAGGGGCAGACCTATCGTTGTTATGTACAGATACAGTGTCACATGGCTAAGCACAACCCAGCCATATGGGTTTCCTCACGATGTTTCCCTCATCGTTAACAACCATGACAAATTAACTACACATATGCCTTTAGAAAAGACAAATTGGTGAAGGCGGGACCCGGGATTTGAACCCCCATCTTTTGCCCAATATCCAGTGTTCACGCCACTAAGCAATCACGGTTAATTAACATACATAAATACATACATTTACTCACGCCATTAATTCCCATTGGGGTAGGCAGAGACAATCACGGTTAATTAAATATATGCGAAATTATATAATTGTATATTATTATAAGCTGTGTAGTGTCGGCTTAGAATAGCACTACCCCATTTCTTCCGGTGGGTGTACGTAAGAGGTGACTAACGATATTGGGGGCTATTAAGGGATTTTTGGGCGATGTGGTTGGAGACCACCACCAACCAACAACCTTTATTTTACCATCTTTTCCCCACACAACTTTCCAGAAGTGGCTGAGGAATTTCTAATTCCTTAGCTCTGGCTACCCCTTCTGGGGATTTAAAGCCGCGAGTATATGTATGTATGATGTATATTATATAGTTATAAGTGGTTTGGTTTTTATTTTTTTAATAATAATTTATTTATTTGTTCAGATAACAATGGATCCATTTGTATTAGTAACACTTAAGAGCTGTATTAGTATTAAAACTTAAAATGAAATTTAATTAACAATTACATCCAATTAAAATAAATTACGATTTAAATCAAAACAAAATAAAAATAAATTACAATTTAGATCAAATTAAAAATTAAATTAGATCAAACCTAAAACTCAATTAAAATTTAAACTCAATTTAAACTACATGTATGCAACTAGAAAGTACCTTAAAATTTTTCTTACTACGGTTGCATTTTTATTTTACCTCTGAATGATTATTTGGCCGTGTAGTGTCGGCTTAGAATAACACTACCCTATTTCTACCCATGGGTGATCGTAAGAGGCGACTAAGGGTATAGGGGCTTTTATGTGATTTTTGGGCGATGTGGTTGGAGCCCCGTCACCAAAAACATTTATTATTACCATCTTTTCCCCACTCAACTTCCAAAAGAGGCTGAGGAATTTTTGATTCCAAGGCTCCGGCTACCCCGTTAAGGGATTTATAGCCGTGAGTATATGTATGAATGTATGTATGTTTATTTGCACAAATGCAGTAGTAGCTAATTCAGAATCGGCCTACTTTGAACAAATTGTTTCATGATTTTTGCAATCTTAAATTGGTGAACAATTTTTTTTTGATTACGTATCATCCCACTTTATGTCTAGGAAGGGGTGGCAGAGCAGCAGAGGATAGAGTTCATCTAAACATAGTGTATCATGATAGCAAGTAACTGTACTTGCGAATACTTTTTTATTTTTATATGATATGGCTAAAATTCATTACTCACACTGAAATCGTTTATTTTCATTGGGATAGGGAAACCCTTGCGAACACTACATCCTAAGACTCGGCTATTTTACACCGTTTGCACAGTTTATCCCCAGAGTCATATAAGAGGCCATGATACATAAAAAAAAACAAAAATGAATTAGTTTTCCATTTATTTGGTCACCTTAACGCCTATTAATACGCCTTTTAATGCCGGTCCCTGCAACTTGAAACATATTTTCCTACATTTCTTAACACTTAATACGATTCGTCTTCCCGTTTAATACGCCTTCTTCTTGACTTGCCGCGCGTACCCTTTGATTGTTTTGCAATACTGCAGCATTTACTAGTTACAATATGAATACAATCGTCTTAAGCGGGTTTCACTGTATTTCAATTCCATTTTTGATAATGAACATTAGAGTAGAGTAGAGTACAGACAAAAAACATTTATTTTCAGTAATAATAAATTAAGCATGTTGTTGCTCGTAACGTACGCTCGTGTACTCTAATTACCGCTAATTATCGTAACATTTGATTCCAATGCAGTTTTAATTCGGCCATTTTGTATCCATAGCAGTACTGAGCCAGCAACCTAATGGACCGTTGGCCAAATTATTGCATTTATTTCGCTTTAATATCACTACTTATTACTTCATAACGATTGCAGATTTGCTGCTTTTTGTTTTAATGAATATTTTAATATTAACGTATGCCAGGTATTGGTGTAGGTACATCTGAAGGATTTCTTGAAATATTATTTTAAATTATTGATGACCTACATACATACATATACTCACGGCTATAAATCCCTAGAAGGGGTAGCCAGAGCTAAGGATTTCGAAATTCCTAAGCCACGTTTGGAAAGTTGAGTGGGGAAAAGATAGTAAAATAAAGGTTGTTGGTGATAGGTCTCCAACCGCATCGCCCAAAAATCCCTTAAAAGCCCCGATACCATTAGTCGCCTCTTACGTACACCCACCGAAAGAAATGGGGTAGTGCTATTCTAAGCCGACACTACACAGCAAATTATTAATTATAATTATTGATGAATGAACTGATAAATATTAATGAAGGTTATAGATGTTTGCCAGGATCGTACTCTCGTAATCTCGTACTATGGGTATTCATTGCGTGAGTATATGTAGGTTTGTTATAGTAAAATCTGATATTTGAATTTGTGTTTACCTGTAATATTAGAATAACCACTTTCAATTAATGCAATTGGATATATACACGAAACATACACCAACATTTTTTCTTAATTTTAGTCTGTCTAGCTGTATGTTTCGCCTTTTAAACTTTCACCGGCATGTAGCTATATATAGTTTTAATAAATAAAAATAATAATAAAAATGCTTTATTTACGAAAACAAGAGTTTTAACAAGATCTTATTTAAAATTATGTCCTGAGCTTGTTCTGCCATTAAGCGTGTAAATATTCAAGTCCTAATAGTCCTATCTAGTCAATCCAAAAATTCATACTATATTACAATATCAATGTTATTTAACATGTCAAAAAAAGAAATAATAATAATTACAATACAATTAAAATAAAAACACACACAATAATAAATTAAAATTAAGGAAATAATTACACATTAAAAATATATCATGTCAAATATAATTTTTAAATGTCACATATGTTGAAAAAATCATTCACATTATAAAAGCAATTTGCTACAAGATAATTAAACAGTTTTGTTTTGAATTAAATTAGATTCATCTGGAAATAAATAGGACATTAGCAAATATAATAATATGGTTAAATAATAATAAATTGCAAATAAACTTGACCAAGACACAATTAATTCAATTTAGGACGCACAAAAGGAATCCTTTAAAACTCAAAATTCAACACGATAAGGTAGAGATAAAAGAAACGGAATCAATAACATTTTTAGGGTTTACGTTAGATAGCTTCTGTAATTGGAAAAAACACGTCGATGGAATTTGTACAAAGATTGATAGGTACATTTAAGTTCTATACCGCATCAGGTATGTGGTATCACAAAATGCGGCAATAGCCTGCTACCACGGTTATGTTGCCTCTGTTTTACGATACGGGATTATATTTTGGGGGAATTCAGTAGATTCTATAAGAGCTTTTAAAGTGCAAAAAAAATGCGTTAGAATCTTGTGTGGAGCCGACTTTCTTGAAAGCTGTCGACCATTATTTAAAAAACTTAATATATTGCCACTGCCATCTCTCTACATATACGAAATATTATTATTCGTGTATAAACATAGATCTATTTTTCAACAAACTGAGCCAAAATCGAGACCACAAAGAGGAAACCATACAATACAATTAACTAAACCAAATATTAAAAGTCTATCGATTTGTCAGAGAAACGGCTATGAAATGGCATCAAGCTGTATAATCTAGTTAAGGATGAGACAAAATTACTGACATACAATAAATATAAAATTATCATTTTTAATTATCTTTTGGACAACTGTTTCTATACAATTGATGACTTTATTAAAAATTGCAATATTTGACTTTTAAATTTTAACTATGTTTTTCCTTTTTTTTATTTTTTATGACATTGAAATTGTAATAAAGTTTATATAATATTTTGACATGTGTTGCCCTGATTTACTTTATAATATAATAATTATGTTTTTTTTTTCTTTTCTTTATTTTTTCATGACATTTTAATTTTAATAAAATTGATAATATTTGGACATGTGTGTGGCCTTACAAAATTTTAATAATGTTTTAACTTTATTTTTTATTTTTAATATGACAGACAATGTTATTGTAGTAGTTTTAAAATATGTCGAAAACAAAAATATCAATAATTTTAATGTTTAAAAATTTGCACGCCTTACTGGCAGTACATGCATAGGCCTTTATTTTATACACCACCATTTATACTCATGTATTGGCAAATAAATGATTTTTATTTTTTTATTTTATTTTTATCTGTTTCAAATCGTCGCTTATGGTATTATACAGTTTAACGGCCATATCATAGGAATTCCTGCGACATATAGTCAAGCATTTTACTGCAGAGTTGGGAGTAACTTAAAGCTGTGTAGTGTCGGCTTAGAATAGCACTACCCCATTTCTTCCGGTGGGTGTACGTAAGAGGCGACTAACGGTATTGGGGCTTTTAAGGGATTTTTGGGCGATGCGGTTGGAGACCCATCACCAACAACCGTTATTTTTACCATCTTTTCCCCACTATCATTTCCAAAAGTGGCTGAGGAATTTCTTATTCCTTAGCTCTGGCTACCCCTTCTAGGGATTTACAGCCGTGAGTATATGTATGTATGTATGTATGTAACTTAAAGTAGTTTTTGATTTTTTGGGGGCACGCTTTAATACCGTATGAGCGTGGGGCATTTTGCTATAAATGTATACATTAAATTAAATAACCATAAAAGTATTACAAATTAGGCCATACGAGAAAACCCTAATCACTGCCCCTCCCCCTAATCAGATTCGCCACTGCTCAATGCAGTATGAATGGTATTAGGCCAAGTGCATAAAGTGGACGTACCAACGTTGTGATACTAACTTACTCGTCTCCTCTGCAGCTGGAAATACTTGGAGTTGCTCGTAGATTTGTATCATACATACATACATATACTCACGGCTATAAATCCCTAAAAGGGGTAGCCAGAGCTGAGAAATTAGAAATTCCACAGCCACTTTTGGAAATGATAGTGGGGAAAAGATGGTAAAAATAACGGTTGTTGGTGATGGGTCTCCAACCGCATCGCCCAAAAATCCCTTAAAAGCCCCAATACCGTTAGTCGCCTCTTACGTACACCCACCGGAACAAATGGGGTAGTGCTATTCTAAGCCGAAAAACACAGCTTATTAGATTTGTATCAATCTTGAAATTAGAGATCTGTAAGTTATTCACAGTAATGGTGTCTGATGGTGGATTAAATTGGTTTTGTGAAAATATAATGCGACTCGTCCCCGCATAGTTAATTACACCAACACATGACGAGTTGGATGAGAATAGCACTAGGTGTAGATGTGTGTTTGTAAGTTTCTTACGGGTTCGTCTCGCAACAATAACAATACACTTTCCGAAGCAGAAGTATATTTTTACTTAATTTTAAGTTACAATTTGACTTTCAAAAAACAAAGATTTTTCTTTTTAATTTGAAATTAATGTGTTATTTTTTAATTATTTATTTTACTAACCCTCTTTTTTCCGTGGGTGTGCTACGAGGCGGTTAAGAGACACATCACCAACCGTCTCTAGTTTTGCAATCTTTCCCTATTTAAATAAGCTGCTAAGGAATTTTTAATTGTGATGCTTTCGCTAAATAAGTTTATGTTTGTATGTGTGTACATTAAAAACGAATATTTTCATTTTTAAAAATTATCGTGTTTTGTTTCAAAAGCACTGTAATAAAATAACATAGTCAACAGAATGTTTGTTCACAAATATTATCTTCGAATATTGTTATTAGATTTTACAGCAGTTTTCCAAATTTTCCACCCAAATGCCACCCATACATATGGATTAATTAAATAGGATTTCTGTTTGATTTTCATGTCTAGTTAGACCACAAAAACCTTTTTGTCATCATAAATTATAAAATAATTTTATGACTTATTACGAATTTAAATATTTGCGGGAATGTCTTATTGCTAAAGATGTGTTAAATTTGAAAGAAAATACAGAAAGATAACAATTAATTTCTTTGGCAAGTAAATAACTGGTACAAAAGTTTGGTTAGCTGCAATAATAATAAGTGTTAAAAGCTGACCTAATATGTTTCCTCACATACATGCATGTGTACTAACTAAGGGCTATATATTCCGAATAAAAAGGTAACAAAAATACTAATACAGAAATCCATCATTCACTTTTGGAAACTTATCAGGGATACGATTTGGTGATGGGTCTCTAATGGTGGCCGAATCGGTTCAGACTCCGAAACGTTATTATTATTTTGGATTTTGCCTTTGATTCATTAATATTTTGCAAGTATTTTATTTACATACATAATCTAGAAAGAAAGAAAGAAAGAAAGAAAAAGAAAGAAAGAGAAACATTTATTCACAACTAAAGGTACACTTTAAACACACAACAGTAATCTTAAAACAATAAGCTTATAAACTACAAAATTAATCATTATTAAAACTAAACAAAAAGAACAAATAAACTTATATATAACAATTTAAAATTTTCCATTTAGTGCCCCTCAGCTATGAACTGGTCACTGACTCAGCATAATGCTACCGATGTGTTTAGAACAACAACGGCAACGCTGATTTTCAGCCAGTGCCAATGCGTGGTCGGCTTACAAAAAACAACTATAACCAAAAATAATAATAAACAAACAATACGAGGAAGGTAACATGGCAAAAAATTCGATAAACCCATCTAAATATACAAATTCTTAATATAATACTTACTAAATATAATATATTATCCTCAATAAAATGATATATATCAACTTTTATATAAGATATATGTTATCATATCAGGTAAGGTTTTTATAATAAATATATGTAAAAAAAAATAAAAAAATAGAAGTGAAGCAAAGACAAATATAGCAAAATAATGGTACAAAAACTTTACCGAGTCATGTTGGATCTTGACTTCGAGTCACACTTTTGTATGGACAGCAAGTAACTTTTAAGCTTTTGTTTAAAAGTAAATTAACTTCCTGCGTCACGGATAGGAGGAGGGATGTCATTCCAACATTTTGAAGCTGCAAACCTGAAACTACCTCTGAAGGCTGCCGTACGGTGTAATGGAAGATGTGCTCTGATTTTATACAGTCTCGGTTGAGCGGACCATTTTATTTTATTAAACAAATATTCCGGTGTTTCATTACGAATAACGTCAAACAACATAGTCGCTAGATGTAGCTGCCTACGAGCTGTTGTGTTCAACAGGTTTGCAGCGCTCAAATACGGAGAAACGTGGGTACGAGGAGGGATTCGGAAACAAAAACGTGCACACGCGTTTTGGACACGTTGAATTATCTTCCTTGACCGGCCAAGTATACATCCATCATAGACGATATCACAATAATTTAACCTCGACAATACAAGGGATTCACACAGCTGAATACGCAATTTTTCGCTGAGGTAATCCCTTATATTGTAAAGTATTTTGAGCCGGTAGAAGCAATTGCTTACAACTCGGAGGACATGGTTTTCGAACCGGAGTTCCCCGTCCATGAGTAAGCCAAGATTAGTTGCTTCTACTACTCTTTGTATTGGATCGCCCATGATGGATATACTCTTACCGCCAAACGAGTCTAATGCACTACGGATTTGATGTTTTGTTCCCATGATTAAGTATTTAGACTTCTTGGCATTTAGAATCAAACAATTTCTATTGGCCCAGTTTGCAATGCGATCTAACTGCGCGTTAACTTTGTCTACAGCATTTGATATTTCAGACGGCGGACTTGAAATAATAAATTGCAAATCATCAGCATAAAGATGGTATACATTTTTTTGTAAACAAGTTACGATATCGGCAGTGTATAATATAAAAAGAAGTGGTCCTAGTATTGATCCCTGAGGAACTCCCTGGGGCAGTAGGCTACAACTAGACCATTGAGTACCCCTCGCTGCCGATTGCAAACCCACCATTTGTCCCCTGTTTGACAAATAACTTGCAAACCATCTTATTGTTGAACTATCAAATCCATAGTAGGCCATCTTCGATAGTAGAAGGGGAATACTCAGACAATCGAACGCTCTAGAGAAATCTAATAGAACTAAGATTGTAGCGTACCCGTTGTCTCTTTCTGCCAAAATATTATCAACTATATCCAACAATGCAGAAGCAGTCGAACGACTTTTACGAAAGCCCGACTGCTTTTCAGGTAAAATATTATTCTCTTCTAAATATTCTGAGAGCTGATTCCGTACAACACCTTCTAAAATCTTTGATGCACAAGGAAGAATGCTGATTGGTCTTAAATCGGTAGGATGCAAGGGATTTGGAATTTTAGGTAGAGGAGTGACTTGGGAAGTTTTCCAGTCAGTAGGGAAAGTCTCTGTGTCAATACTACGGTTTACTATCTCAGTTAGCACGTCTAAAGTCCTAGGCATAGTCAAAATAATCATGTCAATAGATAACAAGTCAATTCCCTTTGCTTTCGTCTTAACTCTAGATAATATTTTAGCAACTACGGATGCTTCTACCGGCTTGAGTGAAAACGTAGAGAGTCCATGTCGGTTAAATTCAAAGTAAGTTAGGTCAGACAAAGTCACGCTGGTGTTACCGGGAACATTGAGGAAGTGTTGGTTAAGTGCGTCGGGATCGTTAAAGTGAGGTGGTAAGTCATTGTGATCTCTGCCTGGTAGTAGATCACGTTTTAAGTTTTTCCATAGTGTCTTTGGGTCTTTGTTTTTATTGATGTGCTCCTCAAAATATGAAACTTTTTCATTGTGAAGTGCTTCTACAACCAGGTGTTTTAACTCCTTGTAATATTGCTTGTGTGCAATTCGTTTACTAGTCTTAAAACGCTGAAAAGCCCTATTGCGTAATTGCATCATTAGTCTGACGTTAGAAGTAAACCATGGTTTTACCCTATCCTTGACTATAATAGATTTTTCAGGAGCGTGTTTATCGAAAAGTTTTAATATTAAGTCATTGTACCTTTGTACCATGTCATTAACATTATCATAATGTTTAATTTCTTCCCAGTCAATAGAGTGCAAGTCTGTGTTAAAGTCAGTCAACTTAATATCTTTCAGAGGTCTATAAATTATTCGTCTTGGAAGTAGTTTTTTTTTCTTAACGTCTAATGTTACTGTAATAAAAGCGTGTCTTCACAACTCTGGTACATGCGAAACGTCAACAGTTTTCACGTTCCCGTCTGAACATACTAGGTCAATGGTTGTTGCATTATTGGCTGTAAAATGTGTCGGTTCCTGGACTAGCTGCTTCAAGTTTAGGCATGCCAAAAATTGGGAAAGTCGGCAATAATTAGAGTTACTGGCGTCAGTGAAGTTTATATTAAAATCACCCATTAGTAAAATTCGGTCATAGTTTGTCATAGAAGTAATGGAGTCAGTCAACGCGTCAAAAAAAGTGTCTACATCCAGCCATTGCGGGCGATATGCTGTACCTACGGTTATTCGTTTACCACCTACACATATCTTAAGCCACATCTGTTCAACGGAGGAGGCGGGGGGATGCGCACACACGCGCGCGCTCACCCCCTGCCGCACGTAGAAGCCGACCCCGCCGCCGCGCGAGCGCAGTGCGGCTGGCCGCGGTACGTGCCGCAGACGGTAACCAGGCACAGTGGGAGCGCGACCCTCCTCACCCTGACGGAGCCATGTCTCATTGATGGCAATAATATCGGCTTCAACACCACCTATCACTGCGATCAACTCATCATGCCCCGTTCCTAGTGATCCAGCGTTGTGAAAACTAACTATAAAAAGTTTTTTGTTATTCATTATCTCTTCTATCTATTCAATCTCCACTGCTGTCGACTTCGGTGCTGTGCCGGGTTATACTGATCATAATTCTGGCATTCTAAAACTGCTCAAAAATATAAATTAAAAAATAAATCGTATTATCATCTCCTAACAAGTCTATAACCTAACCAATTAAAACTGGCCCACAAGTCGGGCATCTTAAATCTCGCCTAGAGCTCCCAGTGTATTGGCAATAACAGGGTGCCCATTATTCGAGTGCAGCTTGCATACGTCGACCGGGACACCCTGTACGCAATAGATTTAAACTACGGCCTGTGGATTGTTAATTTGAGCCTGGATTCGATACGCGATTTGTGTATGGACGTGTGAGTGTGTGTTATGTTAGACTATATGACATAGCGACAGTTTACTATGATCTCAAAAGAGGTAATGACAGCTTCAGTTATACCATAGTCTGTTAATTTTTATTACCGATAGATCGTCCCAGCTTCGCACGGGTAGCGTTGTTTTTTTAAATATCTGAGGTTTCTTTCTTCAGTCACTGCTCAAGCATTGTGAAATTCAGCGTAATGTTTTCAATTTATTAAATTTATAGCACACCCTTAACAGTGTGGTTTGGTGATGCGCTTTAATGAACGGTTCAGTATTTCCGTTTAATAAGAAATTTTGGAATAAAACGCCATGAAGTATTTATAACAATCTAAAAAATAAATCATTACGTTATGTAGGATGCAACTACTGGCGCCATCTAGTATGTTATATGTAAATTAGTAAAGATTCGGTTTTGGTCACGGGCGCGATGGCTTATTTTATGTATAATTTCGGTGTTTTTCTACCGATTTCTATGATTCTTTTTTTATTGTATAGGTAATAATGTTACCTTTTTTAAATTAGGGATGAGTAAGAGGTTTACAAACGTAAGAGTAAACAAATATAATCAGGATGTTCCGAACTGCTAAGCTATCAGGAAATACACGTGTTATTGTGAGTCAACCGTAAAAGATAGACATATACTGTTGAGGATTTTTTTAGATAATTTTATGAAGAATATTTCCGCCACACATGATTTCTATGTAAGTTTAACCATTAAGGCTGCACACGCGACGGAAGCTTAAAAAATGGAGTAACTTCTCCCGTTTTCCCAAAATTTCCCAAAATTCCCCTTTACTTCTCTGCTGGAAAGTATACAAAAACCTGCGCAGGAGTATGGAAAATAATTGTACTAAGTTTCGTTCAATCCGTCGAGTAGTTTTTGTTTCCATAAGGAACATACAAACCGACAGACAGACAGACAGACAAAAATTTTACTGATTGCATTTTTGGCATCAGTATCGATCCCTAATCACCACCTGATAGTTATTTTGAAAATATATTTCATGTACAGGATTGACCTCTCTACAGATTTATTATAAGTATCCATACTAATATTATAAATGGGAAAGTGAGTTTGTTTGTTTGTTTGTTCCGCTTTCACGCCGTAAATACTGAACCGATTGCTTTGAAATTTTTCAGATGTGTAGTTAGAAGTCTAAATTAAATAATAGGGTACTTTTTATCCCGGAAAAAAATATGTTCCCACGGGAAATCAAAAATATTGTTTGCTTGCTGGATGCATTGGAGATGGCGCTGTGTATCGTTTAAAACAACGTAATATATTGTAAACTAATATAAAAATCAAGATTTAGAAGCTTAATGGTGCGATAATGGATTCCCAAAAATAAGGAACTCCCGAGGGATGAGGTACTATTTTTTTATCGTATAAAAATTTTGGTATTACGAGTATGTAAACTGGATGCAAAAAATTAAGTCCACGCGGACGAAGTCGCGGGGCAAAAAGCTAGTAGATAATAAATGATTAATATCCATAGAAACTATACATACTGAAGTTGATCGATACCTATAGTTATTTTTAATAATAATATCACTTTTTTTTGTAGACGTTCTGTGTCTTCTTTTTTAATTTAATTTCAAACTATTCCTATTATTTACGATTAATTTTTGAATATATACAAATGATAAATATATTATGATTACCTAAACTTAATTATGCTAATTGGAAAGCGTGAAATTATTATTTTCTATGTCAATATTGACAGACACTACACACTATAATTTGTACCTAGCATCTTTTTTTAGCATTCATACATATACTTACGAAGGGGTAACCAGAGCTTCACAATAAGAAATTCCTCGGCCACTTTTGTTAGTTGGGTAGGGAAAAGTTTGTAAACGTTTGTGACGCTTCTCCAACCTCATCGCCCAAAAATCACCTTAAAATCAAATCAAATATTCTTTATAGTTCTAAAAAGCCCCAACACTCTTAGTTACCTCTTGCGAACAACCTTGAAAAGTAATGGGGTAGTGCTATTCTAAGCCACTACACAGAGACTACACACTTCTAGCATTTTCTTGTAGCCTTGGATTAATAGTCGTAAACCCGATTTACGCCCGATTTCTGAATTGAGTACTCAATCTGAGAACAACTAAAGTATTGTTTTGTTTCATTCAGTTGTTAAGATTTCAATGCGACAGAACGATATTTAAGTTGTTCTCAGCTGGAATGCTCAATTCAGAAATCGGGCGTTACTGTCTCTTTTAGATCCGTAATATTGATACACAACTTTACTGAAAACTGTCCATCAAAATGCAGGTACGAGTATATGTGCCAAATTCACATGTTTTATTTTGAAAAAGGAATTCAGCATTTTGTCAAAACAGCTGTCTAGATAGTGACGCGAAACGCACCATTTTATGCTCCAAAAATATTTCAAACATATATCTCCTATTGCCTACAGAATAAGGGTGAAATTTGCAGAATTGTATCGTATTGGATGTTGTAAAACTGACATTCTGTAGGACAGCTAATGTTGCCACATTTCTAGTTTCAAATTGTTCAAAGATTTATGAAATTACATCATACAAGTTACCTCCAAGTTTTTCTCTAGCCATCGTCACATGGCATTTTACTTCGTTTAATTAGAATATTTTCTTCCCTTTATAAGAAGGGAGCATAGGGTTCATAAAGAATGTTACTTATCGTGATTGTGGATTGATAAATAGTTCAGTATTCTGGAATTTTATTCAAATACTAGACAAACTGTATTGAATGTACTTTGTTAGTTGACAAAAAACAATACTTGGTTTGTTAATGGACTGTTTTATAAATAAATAAAAATATATTTAGAATAAACATAACATAATAAACATAAACGTTCACGCCGAATATCCCCGAAGGGGTTGGCAGAGGTACTAATACTTCTGAACATCACGTGACTTTGTCACCTGGTATATATAGAAATCTGTAATTTTACAACTACATACATCATTGTCATTGCAAACAAAAAACGCACTCTCTGAGATCCAGCTTGAAAACAAACGAAAATTTCAAAAAACATGAAGAGGGTAACACTAATAGTTACATCGCTTTATTACCCAGCAAATAGAGATTGTTTTTGGTTGTCAAAATCATATCACGTACAGTGATTAGGGTTGCTACGCGAGCTATAAAACTCAATGGTTCTAAGATAGTTCAATTCTTTAATATTAGTTTTCTGGTACATACTTTGTGTAGAAAATTTAGATAAAGGTGGAGAAAAGAAGGATTTATGTTATTTTATTCGTGTGTAATTTGGAATGCAGACTACAATCTGTTTGAATTATTTTAAATTATGGCCACTACAAATAAACGTAAAAAATAGTAGCTGTTCCCGATAGTATAACCCGTTGAAACTGAAATTTCAAAATGTGCCGCACCCTGATTTAAAAGAACAGTAAACGTATCAGAATTCACTTCTATTTGCAATTTTAGTATACACATATACCGTGTTTATCAGTTCATAAATACTGCATTTAAAAAAATAAAAATATACTAAACATATCCGCATCTACACTACTAGCTACTGTAATTAATAATCTAGGAGTTTACGAGCGCGCCAACCCTGACAAGTTGTCCTTTTTGTTGGCAGACATGACTCGCTGGTCGGTGCGGGCGGCGGCGGCGGCGGCACTACGTCAGTTACCAATGGACAGTCTTTTTGAATTTTTTCGGACATTTACGTCAAAGGAAAATGTTTATAGACTTGATAATAGTGATTCATAGCTTAGGACTGGAATGGCTTGCCGTTAATCTACTGTTGTTTTGCGGGTAGTTGTAAAAATAGCCATGAGTTGCTTTGGCATCTTATGGTTGTAAAATTAAGAGATATGTTTATCTGACATGTTTTTGGTTTACATTACGTAATTCGTGGTTTTCCGGGAATACGATGGTTCCATAGAGGTTTAATCTATGGATAGTTCCTCTCTTATGCTAGAAAGTATTGTGTGCGTAGGATCAGCGTAACTGTTATATAATGCGTTTTTAGTGACATTAATATGTGGTATATAATAAAAACGTGTTTTTTTATTTATCTGTGTTTTAAATAGGTTGGTAAAGTTGTAAATAAGCTAAGGCCAAGAAAGTCTAATTATCAGGTTCTATTGATGGAAAGAGAAGTCTTCTTTTGATAATTAAAAGTTTTAAACCACCAATATAATCAAAAGTAAACCAAGTTATAGCCACACGAACGCAACAAATACTTCACCAAAAAGGCCATGCAAAAACGAATTTCGATATCCAACTTCCACATGTTATCGCGGCGCGCTCTCCGTCACTAGATGGCGCTGTTTAAACGCACAATCAGTGCCACATTAAGTGATGTTTACGAGTATTGTGCAGATTGTCGGCTCTGTTATCTGATGTATTATTATGGGACAGCCCGATTCTGGATCTATTTAAACCAGCAGAGCTGCATAGTTGATTATGCGAGCATTACGCTGGCTCGCTGAATTACTGAATTAGTTGCTGAAAGACCGCTATGTGGGACGGATTTAAAGTTAGAATTGGTGTTTTGAAATATTGATAAAGGATTTCCGTGTTTTTCGCCACTATTTGAAATGTAAGGGGTCTTCGTGAATAAACTTAAGATTCTGCATTTTATATCCATTTTGAGATCATATGACACTTGCAGTCGTTTTAATGATAAAATTATTGCAATCTAATCTGCAAGTCCAATAGTGCGGGCAAAATACATTGATGTTCGCAAGTGATGGTTAAAAGCAATAACATCTCTGTCATCAAAATAATACACATCGTGAATATATTTTTAATGTATATACATACATACATTTATATATACACGCATATAAATCCATAGAAGGGGTAGCCAAAACTGAGAAGTTAGTTAAGTGGGAAAAAGATGTTAAAATAAAGGTAGATAATAAATAATGTATGGGTCTCCAACTGCATCACACAAAAATCCATACTATTATATGTTTTAATTTGTTTTTATTATAGTGCTGTGTATTGCCGGCTTAGAATTTCCCTGCCCCTTTCTACCAACCGGGTGTCGTAAGCGTTGATTAGTTTCTGGTACTAAGGACATGCTCCTTCAGTTGTTTTTTGGGAATGCGGTTGGAGACTCCTCACCACTTTATTCCTACCATCTCGTCCCCTATCAACTTCCAAATGTGGCTGAGGAAGCTCTGGCTCCACCTTTTCGGGATTTATGGCCGTGAGTATATGAGTTATGTTTCCATTATTCTAATTTTCAAATATTTGAACTATGCTATACACATAGCTAATCAACGCAGAGCAAACCGTCCCTTAACCCTCCATCGCCGTTATCACAATAGCTCGTTAATAAACGGTAGACGCGTATGTAGCTTTGTCGCCGCCAATAACTTAACACTGTATCGGCCACACGGTTCAATCGGGCCCGTTCAATAAACAAGAAATAACGATAGTAATTCAGCAGGATAGGGTTACTAGTCGGGTATTCAGACTCGTTTGAGTTGAAAATGATTACAAATCTTAATGTTTGTTGCAAAGTTTTTGGAGTGTATGCATAAATATTATACTTCGGCGCTGTAATAGTCTATAAGCTAATGGCTATAGTTCCTAAAAAATAGTAGACAAAACTTCGAAATTTGAAATTTCTTTCACCAGTTTTGGAAAAAAAGAGGGAAAAAGATGGTTTAGTGATGGTAGTTGGTGAAGGTTGGGATATATATTGGTTTGACGGTGAAAGGTTTGAGATGGGATCCAGCAATAATTAAAAAAAAAATATAGTCGTTTTATTAGAATATCAATTAAATAGGGTATAAATTAGTTAAATTACATACGTTAGCCAAAGTAACATTTAATGTAAAATATTCCAAGCACTTTTGGAATTTCCAGAGAGAAAAGATAGCAGAATATAGCTTTCGTCGCATCGCCCAATAATTCCTTAAAACTCCCCAATACCCTAATCGCCTCTTAGGACACCTGCTGGAAGTAAAGGGTTAGTGCTATTATAAGCTGACATAACACAGCTCTACTATTCTCTCAATACAAGCATCACTAAAATTATTAATACTCCTGAACACCACATGAGATCGCCACCTGGTGTTCAGAGTGCCCACGTTTTGCTCTGACAGTGTAATCACGCGATATCAAGTTACGAATACGCCTATCGCCGTTTTGTACGAGTACACTGTCACATAAATAATGAATAAATAAAGGAAAGAAAAATTCCACACAGGCGGGAATCAAACCCGCGACCTCAAAAAAAATTTTTTTTCTGTCCTTTATTTATTCTGAGTAAATAGTAAAGTTCTGAGGTTTTCATGAAAAAAACACTGTCACATGTCTAACAATTTAAACATGTTGGTTTTCACACTATGTTTTTGCTCACCGTTAGCAACCATGATAAATTAACCACAATTTTGAAAAGAAAAGTTGGTGTAGACCCGATCCGGAATTTGAACTCTCATTGTCTGGACGATAAGCGGTGTTCTCCACAGAGCTATCACGGTTCCTAACTTACTTTATACTTACATGTTAATAACTTACTTTTCAAGTTATTAAAATTTATATTCACCCCAAAGGCAAAGACTGTTGACAAAGTGACAATGACAATAGTTTTCTTTGTTTGATGGTCCTTGATGATACTCAAATCAATGATATTTTACGTCATCTTTTATATTAACGCGGGGCACAGCTAAATCACAGTTCACAGTATAATAAAATTAGTAACAAAATTCTGAATATCTATATTTTTAATGATTATTTAACGACATTTTCGGGTAAAATAATGCAACAATTAGCAAATTAAGTTTTCAGATAAATATCAACTTATTTCACATATTTGTTTAACTAGGTATAAGGTTTGTCTGTGGTTTGAAGGCATATTGTATTAGATCAAAAATGTTGTTACGTAACTATACGATTGTGCTAATATGTATGCTGTTGGTGTACCTCAAATAAACAAATAAATCACAAGCAAATGTAAAATGCAATGCTGTGTAGTGTCGGCATAGAATAGCACTACCCCATTTCTTCCGGTAGGTGTACGTAAGAGGCGACTAACGGTATTGGGGCTTTTAAGGGATTTTTGGGCGATGCGGTTGGAGTCATCACCAACAACCTTTATTCTACCATCTTTTCCCCACTCAACTTCTAAAAGTGGCTGAGGAATTTGTAATTCCTTAGCTCTGGCTACCCCTTCTAGGGATTTATAGCCGTGAGTATATGTATGTATGCAAATGTAAATATATTTATCATTGCACAAAACGAGCGTGAATAGTTGCGCTCCCATCGGCTGGCGCGAGTAGATACGAGCAATCCAAAGCTATGTCCATCAATGGACACTCCGTCATAAAATAGGGTTAGCCCAGCGGTTAAATTGTCACTATATATCGCATCGATTGCCGTGATTCGGACATGTAATCGAATCGCTATTCGATACATTCGATTTGAGTTGATGGCAGACTCAAATTTTACGAGTGGAATTATGTACTTGGTTAATAAACATTGTCTTTCGGTGTACGTAATCAGGTTATAAGCAAGATGAAATTAATTAATCTTAGACGTGTAGTGTCTCTTCTCATGGGTTGTTACCTAACTGGGTAACTTAATTATTTCGATCTATTATAAAATTTAAGAAGGGGTAGCCAGAGCGTCGGAGTAAGAAATTCCTCAGCCACTTTTGAAAGTTGATTGGGGAAAAGATGGTAAAAATAATGTATAGTAATTTTCAAAATAATTAATTCATAAAAAGTCGCTGCCTAGATCATCGCGTAGTATCGGCTTAGAATAGAACTAACCCATTTCTTTCGGTGGGTGTACGTAAGAGGCGACTAACGGTAATGGGGCTTTTAGGGCTTTTTGGGCGATGCGGTTGGAGACCCATCACCAACAACCTTTATTTTGCCATCTTTTCCCCACTCAGTTTTCCAAAAGTTTCTGAGGAATTTCTGATTCCTTAGATATGGCTACCCCGTCTAGTGATTTGTAACCGTGACTATATGTATGTATATTCATAAAACAACATAACCCTCTTAGAACGAACAAGAACGTTAAGTGCCTCACCTCTTCTACGCTTTAATAAATTCAGTTTAATTTCAAACAAAAGATGCATCCATAAATATCAATCCCCGTTCACTTCATAAACATAAAAATCGAAAACTAATTAAATCCGAATTAATCGGGAAGAATGAAAGTCTCGCAAGAATCGAGAACACGTCAAATTGACCGTAAAATTCAGGAAAGAAAAACAATGGCCCTGAGACGATAGACGATAGCGATCCGAATTAAAACGGAGTTATTCCAACCCTTCACTTCGACCGGTTGCCGACATGGCCGTAGGAACCGACTCATTATCTCATTTTCAGACAATTTCTTCCTTTTAAATTTTAAGCCCACTACGACAAGAACTGATAGATATTTCTAATGTTCAAGTCACGTTAATGGTAATGTTTCTGTTAGGGTGTAAGGGTAATGTTAGGGTTGTGTACCAAAAACTACAAAAATAACTCTTTTTACCGATTCTCCACTGTTTGTCCATTTTCCAGCCCAGGTCATCTTTTCGGTGGTAAGAGAGCCTTTAGAGACAATGATTACAATATTCACTTTATTGTCATTTAACTAATATTTCGTCACAAGGAATTATAGTTTTAGAATTTTGCCCACGATCTTATGAAATCTGAACAACAAAATACAAATATTATTTATTTTTAAAAACGGTTTATAAATTGTTATACAGTGGTCTCCACTCTAAGCGAGTAGCCTGTATAGTGGCAGCCAAAAATATTTTTGCAATCCAATATTGGAAACACTTTCAAGTATTTTTGCGATAAACTTTTAAGGGATTTGTATTTAAAAAAAACCTCTATCTTTACGAAAATCACGTCTGTTCGACTAGAATATTAGGTGCAGAAAACTACTAGAAATTATTTTGTTTCTAGCTCCATGACAAAGTTAAGAAGTCGAGGTATGAATATTTACGAAAGCATTAATTATTTTTTAACTTTCCTTAGTTTAAGAGGCTTTTCTCAGCGACCGGCCAACTCGGAGGCAATTAAGATTACTTTCACCAAGCCGTATTAATATTTTTTAGCTTAAGTACTTTTTGTATGGACTATTTGTGTAAATCAAATTTAAGTGCGAAAAGTGCAAGGAAAGGCAAGTATTTAGTATGGCTCTTAATGCGTACTTTATTTTGAAAAGTAATTCACAAGCTTGAAATGAAGTATAAATAAAATGAATTATATTGAATTGAATATTAAGTGCCGGTTTTTCTTATTATATTTAAATTTATTCATTCGATCTTACAACAATGGTGATTTATTACCTGTATTTTTCTTTCATAAGGAAGTAAATATTTTATTTACTACAAAGCAATTTTAGATTCACTGAAGCAATTTATAAAATTGTTGACCTCATAGACAAATATATTATTACTAGGTGACTCATACTTACCATAATTTTGAAGATAAACATCTTCAATCTCAAAGTTTAAAGCCGACTTAAAACGCAAGTAAGTTTTTTTAAAAGTAACTTTTGATAGTATTATGTGGGAGTAGTTTTGGCTTAACAGGAATGAAAATGCGTTGAGAAAATTTATTGATACAAGTGTATTTTAGAAACAATCATTAGTAGTCAATTTAATTAAAAGTTATTCATCTTATAATTTACTCACTGATACTCACACCCTTTTTTCCTATTGGGATAGGCAGAGACTATCGATCGCTACTTTGCACGATCCCGACAAAACTTTCTTGCTTCTCTCACATTCGTTATCCTTCTTATACTCTTCTATTCTTTTCACATCGGACTTTCATTTTTGCAAGAACGTTTTTAATTAATTTTCAAACGTCTTGCGTGGCCGTCTTCTATTACCAACACACATCTTAAAAATACATTTATTTGCAATAGGACACCAATAGGATGCAGGCAGTGACAAACTCGTTCAAGTAAAACTCTTTGAGGAGGTAAACTATGTCTATCCTTATTCAACAACAATCATTAAGTGGTAATTTGTGGTGGTGGTGGTAGTATTTGTAAGTGTGACTGCCTCCGTGGTGTAGCGGTTAAGCGCTTGGTTTCAAGTGCGGAGGTCTCGGGTTCGATTCCCAAGGGGTGGTGATCTTAAAAAATAAATTTGTAAGATTAAACCCCGAGTTCTTGTTTTTCTCTAGTACCATGTGTTTTAAAACCTTATATAACAATTTTGACTCACCTGCCGCTGAAAGGTATTCCAAGTGGTTTTATTCTTCTGTATTTTGTATAGATCTGAATGCATTCAATCTATAGGGAATCTTTCCTTCCTTAGATCCTTTCGTATTCTACGAATCTCTTCGGGTTATAAATGATTTCGGGTTCAAATCGTGCACCACTCCAAACGCACTTCAAAGTTTTGTTTCAACCGACAATGGTATTTCACAACACAAATATTTCAATAGTATTGACTGCCCCTTTCTATTATTATGAAAATACTCAAACTTTATACAATTAAATTACAATACAAAATTAATTACAATTTTACAATGCAACCACCCGCCATTCAAATCCGAGATCAAGTCAAGAGTTGTTTTTATCTATCCAATTACTCAATATAGACTATGCTGAAGCCGCGCGTACATTAAAACTAGCACTTAATAATCTGGCGTGAACACCCTGTTTGGAAGGAATCACCTGATTATCCGAAAATTAAGATGATTCCGTGGTGGACTATGGCCAAATCGCCCTATATAGGGTAGGCTAGAGCCCCTTGCTGGGGACATATATGGGCTGTGGAGTGAGGTAAGGTAGTATTTGAGGCAAACATGACAGGCAAATCTTCAGAATTATAATGAATCAATGAAATAAATGAATGGAGGTACCATTCAACCGATTCTCACAACGAGCATGTGGTTCTCACAACAATTTTAATAATTTGACATGCATACATATATATTATAATCACGGCTATAAATCCCTAAAAAGGGTAGCCAGAGCTTCAGAACAATAACTCCTCAGCCAAAATTCCCTTAAAAAGCCCCAAAACCCTTAGTCGCCTCTTACGATCACCCATGGCAATAATGGCGTAGTGCTATTCGAAGCCAACTCTACAAGGCCACTAAATTAAATAATTTTGTGTTCTATAAATCAGTACCCTTTAACTCAATATGTGAGGTTGAACCAGAGCAGCAAATGTGTAAAGAGTACAACAAACACCGCTACTGAATGCTCTTCATAACGGCGGGCGCAGCCGGCAATATAAATATAATTTAACTTTATTTTTCTTATTACTAGTTAACAAGGGCGGCGTTATCAACGCGCGCGAGCCTGCGCCGTTAACTCCAATTTATACTTTCGATTAGGCTCCACCGGCGGATGAATAAAAACCAAATGAGCTGGGAATTTGTTGGAATGCTGTTTCTTCTGTGGCACGGAATAGCGTGGATAAGACTTGGTGCACACAATTTGAATTTGATTAGAAATTATTTGTATTCTCAAATAGAATACTTAAGTTATGAAATTTTGCGTGGAATATCACCTTGGTTCATCAATACAGATGCGAGCGTCGTTCAGGGTGACTTAAGTTTTTTTTTACTTTTTGAATAATACTACTATACTATATCACTATATTATATCACCAATAATCCTTTATTCTGCATCATAATGCCTGTTAGCTTTCACTTGTGTGTTAGAAGAATCGTCGCTCCTTTTCATCTCTTAAAACAGATCAGAAAAAAAAAATATAAATAGAAATTTTAGTTTGTATTCACTATACATACATACATACATATACTCACGGCTATAAATCCCTAAAAGGGGTAGCCAGAGCTGAGAAATCAGAAATTCCTCAGCCACTTTTGGAAGTTGAGTGGGGAAAAGATGGTAGAATAAAGGTTGTTGGTGATGGGTCTCCAACCGCATCACCCAAAAATCCCTTAAAAAGCCCCAAGTCCGTTAGGCGCCTCTTACGTACACCCACCGGAAGAAATGGGGTAGTGCTATTCTAAGCTGACACTACACAGCTATTATTAGTTGTATTTACTATGATTTCGTTAAATAATTATAATCTAACTTAGCACAAAGCATGAAAGTAAAAAGGGCAAACTTAAACACAAAAAACCAAAGACATAAAAAAAACTTCACAGATAAATTTGAAACGTCCAAATTCAAAACGAATATGACACCGATGCTAGAAAGGTATTTGTACAGAGAAAAAACAATAAGAAATTCCTCCAGGAAGTTATATCCATGTTAAGCCATCGGCATCATCTCGGTACAAACCATTGTATTTAATGTAAGCAAGTGTACGTTCGTTGATTTGAACTAAGTATCAAACTCCGAGCATTCGTTGTACCGCCTTATTACTAATTTCTTCTATATTCATTATCGTAAAGAAAATCTCCGGCAACTTTTGTCTACGACGCGAACGGCTACGATATTGCTACGAGTTTTGCGTTTGGAATTACTACAATACCGTATGTTACATAATGATGATGAGTGGAGGCTTTTTAAATGTTTTGTAAAATTAAGTAGAATATTTTAATTATTTATTTAACTAATGGCGAGAATATACGTATAAAATCCATTCATTTTTAAGATAGCTTAGAGGACTCGTTTCTGAATCTGGAGGTAAAAATTGATGTTAGTTTTTGCCCCTGGAAGTAAAAGTGATATATTATTTATATAGTAATGAAATTTATCGTCGACGTAGTAATCCTACAAGTCGTTGTTGTATTTACTTTGCGGTAACTTAAACTGGTATTCTCATGTGGCAACTACCTTTTATGTGGTATTTAAACAATGTGATTAGCTGTTACGTGTAGGCAGGTATTTGTCACAAGTACTTGAACCATAGTTTTATCGAAGTAAGATATATGGTAGCAATAATTATAGTTATTAAAAATTTTGGGTTACGCGATTCCATAAGATAATAGTTTAAAACTGAAGTGACGCTGCCGTGTCATCAGTAGCAGAACATGCTTTACTCTGGAATTCTGATAAGCCACATTATTATATTAATAAAAATATCATGTATAATATAATTGAATAATTATATGAAACTGCAGATTGTAAAAAGATATTTCTTTTGAATTAGTTTTTATTACTAATAGATATTTGGCCGCCAAAAATTGGTAAATCATGGCGGGTTGTTTATAAAATTTACCGTTTCAGACCCATAGTAGAAGTAGAATTAAAACATATGATTATTTATTTATTTCCGATATTTTATTTTGAAATATATTTAATCTGCGGATATCAGCACCTGTACCTGCAACCGTAACTAATGAAAAACTGTTTGCAAAATCTGACGTTTTGAATGAAAATCGTTCTCTCTTTTTTATGGATGCCTCATAGTAATATTTATATAATGTCTTTGTATGATTATTTATTGAATTTGTAACTAGTAAAAATATACTTCCGGTTTTCCACCAAACATTATGTAGGTCATTAGATGTCTCATTGAAATTCTGATAAAAGATAACTCAGTGACCTCTTTCAGTTCTGACTCAGGTACCTGACCAACCAGCAAACTGAGGCGTAAGGGTACCCGCAATCTGTAAAGTAACAATAAAAGATAAGTGCCTCAGTAACTGTGTTAAGTTAAGCCTAGTAAGTATATATTCCAAGATATTGGGCCCGTTGACATATTTACGGCTGCGAAGACTATTAGCTGAAGATTTAGTGCCTCGGATCGAGATGGATACGTTTTTATCGCCTGCCTAAATATATATCCGTTGGGGTGAAATCCTACCCCATTTTGACGCAATGCTTTTTGAATATTCAGTTAGTATTTTCTTTAAAATGGAAATTTATATTTTTGGGAAAATAAATACATTTATATTTCACTTCACATTTTGGTGAAACTCCGGTTTGCCTTTTGAAAGTCAACATATTTCTTGAATGTGTTTATTTTTTTATTACGCGTAACATATTATTATTATATAAGACATGCAATGCATAAAGGTTAGTAAAGAACAAATAAATACAGATTCTTGTATGACACAAAAAATAAAGATATAAATACATACCTGCATATAATCACGCCGTTAGTTCCCATGGGGTTAGGCAGATACTTTTGTTCGCCGCTTCGTCCTGGCAAACCTCTTGAGCTGCGCCTACATTCATAAATCTTTTCATACATACTCTTCAATTCATCACACTTCGGACGCCTGCCTTTTTAAATACATTCTCTGTTTGATATGTGTCCTCCGTGGTGGTCGTCTGTAGATATTTAATATTATTACTATATATACAATATTGTAAGTTACAAATTATGATTTTTATCCAAAATTTATTCGTAACTTTTAATTTGTATAAAACTTCTTAGTTAGTTTTTCATTTTAGAGGAGAAGAAATGGTATATATAAGTTTTCTTTGCTACTCTATGACAGGCTGGAACCACAACAACCGGAGAACCCTTACTTCCACAAATTTATATTAATAGACCGTAGCTGTTATCTCAAAACTTCATGGCAAATAATATCAGTATCTCATTATACGGTTAGATCAAGCTTCAGGATTTACAAGCCTTTTATAAGTTTAAATATTTTTGAAATTCCTTTTGTAAAAAATATGCAAGTTTCAAAACTAGACATTTAAAACACCCAAGAAGCAAATGGCATCAAAACGTCCCTTTCAAAGGGATAGATGCTCGCCCCACCAGCGTAGATTAGTGCGGGAGACATTAACCCGTGACGGAGAGTATTTATTCGCATAATAATAATTCTTCAGCGCGTCGTCTCGAGAGTTATGGCGGGAGACGTGGTGTTGCGGTGATGTGGAGCTGAATGGATAATGGCGCTTGAGGATTGAGATGAGGAGATGATTTTCTTAATTATGGTATTAATGTTGATTTTCATATTTTATTTTAAACGGTTAACATCGAATGGATATATTATTTTTCAATAAAACATTTTTTTAAATAAATCATTCAAATGGATTTATAAAAAAGAAACTTTGGTTCTTGAATTGATTTTTAGTAAACTTGTTTCTCACGATGATATTGTCAACCAAGGACCTCAGAACACCTTTATCAAGTGACAAAAATATTTAAACACAACCCTCAAAATTACAAAGGAAAGACGTAACATTTTTCAAAGTTAATAATCATATACATTTATTGTAGCTGAACCTAGAAGCAAAAGCAACCACTATCTGTTATTTATAAATAGCGTCTCGGCAACACAAAACCCTCTCAAGAAATTGTCCACTGTCATTTCAGATTATAGTATTAAACCCTAAAGTGAGGCGTCGTGGAATTCGACACGGCAGCCGTGGCCTCAGAGGCCTTAAGACGGAACCCTCGATTAGCCCGTCAAAGAACAATCCTAGATTACGTCGAAGAATTAGAGCGTGGTCTGTGGGACCCCGTTTTGCCGTTCAACTGTTAAAACGTCACTCTAACTTGTATCATGCTAATGAATGAGTTGATTTGAATTTATAATAATTGTCTTAAATGTGGTGTTTAGGTATTAGCTCTTAAAGTGACTTGTAGGCCTTTCTATATTAAAGTTAAAGGTATTGTTGTACGAGCGAGAGACACTTTGAAGTGCTCATTACTTATTTATCGATAGAAAAAAAATAATTTTAATTGATTTCGGAGCCGGTTTTTTTACAGACATAATTTATTATGTATAGATTTAACCTCTATAAATATACTTAGTTTACTTACACAACGGCACTAACCTTACTCCTACCACATGGGTTCAGTCCAGCCAGACAGAGAGTGGCTACAATGAACAATTTATATAAACGAGTACCTCTGCCCTCCCAGCATGACATAAAGCGAGGAGGGGGCTCCAAGCTGATGGCTCGTCTAAATCAGAGACGCAATGATGGTAATAACAGTTAGTAGGCGAGTTATGGCCGGGCGCGTGGCGCAATGGCGACATTTCACCAAACTAATTGCTAATTATGCTTTTCTTAGCTTAAACACTGGCCGGATTGTATTTTTTGGTTGGAAAAAGATTTTGTTTCAATATTCATATGTAAGAATCGGGGTCTAAATCTTTGTCACACTATTAACGGCCGTGCACTCGCACTCTGATAGAAAATAATAGCTTTCCAAATGTCAGAGGAATATCTAATAACCGTTGCATTTTGGTGCGGTGGCCAGCAACTGGGGAGCTCAAAACATCGTATGCATGACTTTTTCTCTATGGTTCAAATACTTTTTTTTATTTCCTAAGCGTGTAAAAGAAAGGAGGAGGATGATCTAAGGAGTTTAAATTATTTGAAGGGAACGATGAAGGTCATGCTTTGTGGATATTAATATAATTAAAGAAAAGAAAAGAAAAGAATGTTTTTATTTAGCACACATATACAGAATTCATACAATAATTTAAAGAAATGGTTTCGCTAAATTGGGCCCACAATCAGTAATTTCTGATTTGTGTATAAGTATACACAAAATCAGAACTGGTTTTCATTACTAGGTTAGGTGCACCCATTTCCACATGAGAATAAGGTATTCCTTAGTCATCTTATGGTTATGAAAGATTTTTGGTGTGATTGATAACTTATAATCAATTTTATCGATCCCATAGTCCTTTGTATCACCAGAGTTTTAACCTTTATACTGGCAAAAGTACAAAAGGTAAGTATCCTATGACAATAGAAAATTTTTCATATTGTCTAGAAGTTTCTAATCATAGACTGCTTATTAAATAAATAAAACACAAAGCGTTTATTATTTTCTGATGTTTTACTGCTATTGTATTTTCTTTTTAATACATAAGTAATAAACTTACTTTTATTTGACTGCTCTGCCCACTGCACTGGCAGCAAGTTTTACTTTATATTGCAAATTGATTAAGAATCGATCGAGTTTTTGCGCCATCTCGCGCGCAATAGCATAACTAAATAATTGTAATGTTTACAACTGAGTCTAGATGGCGCTTTTAATAAAAAAACTAAACAATAGGCTGAAGCATTTCCGCCGTCATTTAATGTAGGTATAAAACAACAAAAATATATTTCATCAAAATCTATTTGACCAATTTTCTGCATAGGGCTGCTTTTTCTGTTTTCATCTTGTACTTTGCAATGAATATTAGTTTTTTTCTTGTCAATTGATTTAATCAAATGAATTATATAATATAAGTTTTTGCATTTCTTCAGGGCAATTATGTATTGTGCGTTATGTACGTTTATAATATTTACTTGTACACAAAGATTATCCCTCGACTTCTAAACGATTAGTCAGCGCTTCACAATAAAATGTATTTATTATTCTAGTAGTTAATAGAAATAATAACTCGTATACTGCTTCGTTACGGTTTCACAAACATAATTTTCATGCAATAAATTTGTATCTCTCTATTAAAAAAACATCGCAAATGCAGAGTTTTAATCTCTAAAGGGACAGCTAAAATTATTGCGATGACAATATCATTTTTTCTCTGATGAAAATAATTTAAATCGCTGTAAATCTCTGAATCCAAGTGTTTTTTTTTTGTTTATATATTGTTTAATTATGTGTAGTGTAGTGTAGGCCTTAACTGAAAACCAGTGTTTTGCCACTTGGCAATATCAAGCACTGAGTTAGGACCTAGTTTGTGTTACCATAGCACTAATTTTAAGTTTAAAAATATTGTTTTTTTTTCACTTTATGTTTTGTTTTTCATATTGTATGTGATTGTATGTTAACATAAATAAACGAGTTATCTATCTATCTATCTACCATTCGAAAAGAGGTACTGCTATTCTAAGGTACTAAACGTTCATATGCAGGTTAATATGTATCTAACAAGTAAAACCCTCATAAAGAAACTCTCCAACTACATCCATTAACCCATTTATTATTTACATGTCCTTCAACAAATTTATCATAAACGCGGCAAACGCTGAAACGACGTCCCATCTTACTTCTAACGGACACCTTGAGGCCATTAAGGCCTTAATGACTGCCTGTAAATTGGCCATAACTCAGCAGGCCACATAAATAACTAGGCCACCCTGTGATAAGGGATGCTGAGTCGGCCATGTGGCATCTTCAAAGGCTCAGTTCTTTCAGGAATGGTGATAATGCGATTTATGAGGCTTCCAAAGCGGACCGCCGGATTTGATAACATGTAAGTTATTTGTTTGCCGAGAAGGATATGAAGGAATCACTGTTTTACTTGTTATGTAGGTTTTATTGCTTATAGTTATTAGTTTAGGTAATATTAACGTATTGTTTATATATAACTTTACTTTATTTACTTAGCAACCGTGATAGCCCAGTGGGTAGAACACTCGGTTATCGTGCAAACGACTAGTGTTCAAATCCTGGGTCGGGCCTACACCAATTTGTCTTTTGTAAAGACATATGTGTGGTTAATTTATCATGGTTGTTAACGGTGAGGGAAAACATCGTGAGGAAACCCACATGGCTGATTTGTACTTAGTCATGTGACAGTGTATTCGTACAAAAACGGCGATAGGCCTGCCCCCTATCACGTGAGTACACTGTCCATGCAAAACGTGGGTACTCTGAACACCAGGTGACAAAGTCACGTGATGTTCAGAAGTATAAGTACCTCTGCCAACACCTTCGGGCATATTCGGCGTGAACGTTTATGTTATGTTATGTTATGTTATGTTTACTTTATTTCTACCATCTTGTACTTTATCAAGTACCAAATGTGGCTGAGGAGTTTCTAGCTCTTTAGCTCTTGCTACCCCTTTTGGGGATTTATCGCCGTGAGTATATGTATGTATGTGTTTATATATAGATCGAGAAGTGAAAGTGCTGATAAAAAGGCAGGGTTCTGAAGTATGAAGGCAAAGGGGACATGTATGAAAAAATTGATATTATACAGTAAGTAAATGGAGCTCAAGAGGTTTGCTAGTATAAAACAAAGTGTCGATAGTCTCTGCCTACCCCAATGGGCATAAATGGAATGAGTATGTATTATGTTTACAAATATCGTATATTGGTAATAACCGTGAAAGCTTGGTGTGTAGAACACTCACCTATTATGCAGAGAGGCGTGGATTCATACCCGAGCCGGGCCTTCACAATTTAAGTTAGTGAAAGCCAGAGCAATAATATCACGTGATGGTCGGAAGGAACGTGGAATACTCAGCGTGAACGTTAGAGTATTTGCATGGAGTCTTTAATGACATGTTCTTAATGGCGTATCGTTTAAGCACCGGAGATTGAATCCGCTTACTGTAAACACAAAAGATTTCCCCGTAACCACTGGACCACCAAATCAATCGATGTCGTATTTTTTTCAACGGAGTTACTATAGCAGTAACCCTTTATAGGTCTTTGCATGCATTATGTAGATATACGCAGACAATAGCTGACCTATACTATACGTTATTTTTGTTCTCATTCTCAGGAGGTTTGAAATCCTAATATTTGAATCCAGCGACTCACCCCATCCAAACCTCCTAAAGCCATAAAAAGAAAAGTCGTGTCAGAATACTTACATACACTCACATCTGATTTCCATTGGCACAGGCAGACATTAGGATTCGATAATTAGCACGATAGTCGAAAATAACCATATAATAACAACCGTGATATTTCAAATAGTAGATCAACCGCCTTTCATGCAGACAGGCGTGCGTTCAAATCTTTGTTCTAGCCTACACCATATTTTCTTTTCAATCTAACGATGAGGGAAAACATCGTGAGGAAACTCACACGGCACAAAACGGCGATAGACTGGCCCCCTATCACATGAGTTCACTGTTGTAGCAAAACGTGGGTACTCGGAACACCAGGCCCCTACTTCACCACTCTGACAAGTCATACAATTGTCAAGAAAAAGTGTAACTGCGCCGATTTCACATATTAAATATTTGACACTTTTTTGCTTATCCGATTTTTTCCCTGCAACGGAAATTGAGTCATGTCGAAGGAGAAAATTATTCGTTCTCTATACATTATCCTAAATATAAATCACAATCAGTGCCACTGCTACTTCTTTCGCGGAGCGCCATTTTTTAACTAAAAATTGACAATTGTAAACGTAGCCCTAACGCTAGCCTGACACAACCTCGATCTCATGTTAATAATTTCCGACAAATCTCTATATGTCGAGTTGGAAAAAATATCCTTGTTTCACAACACAATTGTCATAAAATTAAGTTATCGACAATTGTAACATTATGCCTGTCATGTTTAGAACTATTTCCATACGAAATATTTTTCAAACTTATCAGTAATCAATTGTTACTGACAATTGTCATGTTGGTGAAATAGGGGCCTGGTGGCATTGTCACGTCACTGTCACTGCCCTGCATGTGCCTGCAGCTATGCCAACCAAAAAATAAATGTGAAAACTACAGTTGTTAATCTTCTTACATCTGATTTCATGTACGCCCTAAAAAATGTAAAAGTAAGTTACGCATCCTTTTTGGAAATTGCGGCATACAGTATAATTTTAAATGACAGAGTAATTTACTAAAGCCCATCCCTGCCGACACCTACCGGGAATCCGGCGTTGTTTGCGTAACGAGTGATTGGATCTTCCTAAAATCGGTTCATTGTGATATAAATCAATCAGTGGAGCGCTGAAAACAGAGCATCATTTATTTTTGGGCGTCAAGCGGATGTAGGGTGTGTGTGATTTAGGATTTCGAATAATAATCTGGAACGTTGGCTACTAGTTTAAGTTTGACTTGTACGTATAGTAATTTTGTTACTAAATGTGTGTTTTAGTATATTTGTATGTAGCACAACTAAATACATTACGTATTCATATATGAAAGATGTGACATAAAAAGTGCTTGTGTTGAGAACATCTTCGAAAATTCAATGAGTTTTTTTCAGAAAACAGAACTCTGACAGTATTTTCTAGTCCAAATTTATATAATTAATAAAATTTAAAATACTACACATTGCAATGAATCTACATTCCAATTAATATTTGCTTTGGTATTATACAGCAAATTACGGCGTAGAATATCAAAGCGACACCAGGTGACCGCGCCACGTAATGTACAGAAGTATTGGTTGGCAGAGGAACCCCTTCGGAGATATTCAGCGTTTGAGAGCTAATTTCGATTATAAAATAATTACTCCCGAATTTTTCACAAATGATAGTGCTCCTATGCTCGTGTTTACACTGTACGATCGTTGCGTGAACAATTCCTCATCGGATGAATGAATCACTTTGCACATCGCCGCGACCGGACAGCTGACACGTTACAAACTTTAGACACGGCCCAACTTTTAGATGCAAACAACAGTTTAATGGCTCCTCTGCAAAATCGCCGAATACTGACGATTACACGCGATTACTATCATGTCAAGGGCGTACTCATCATAGCCTTTTATTCATGGATTGTCAGTTTTTTGGGTATGCATTAAAGGCTATTTCCAAGTATTTAGCGCAGTATTTTTTGAGTTATTGGTGGTTTTCACAGTATTGCCAATCATTTATACAATACACTTCAATGGCAATTGGGTGGTCAAATAAAGTGACATTACGCTTTATTGAACTTTACATTTGAAGTTTGAACTATACTATCACTATGGTTGTATACCGGTATTAAATAAATAATATTTACGAAAAACAAGTACAAATACGCTTTCACATAACTCAGCCATGTGAGTTTATTTACAGCTTATTTCCTCACCCACCCTTAATAACTTTGATAAATAACTGCACATAGGGTTTTAAAGTTCAAGGAAGCTTGAATGAGGAGTTCAATCCATTGTTATCTGATATGCACTGTTTTTTTAAAAACACGTAGTCCGGGTTCGAACCCGCAACCTTCGGGTATACGCCCCCGCGAAATTTTTCTTTCCTTTAATAACATCTTTTATTTATGAGTAATAATCCCCACATGAGGAATTCATGTCAAAAAACATTAAAAAACGTAGTCCGTTCTAAATTGTTTCCACTCTGTGCCTACTAATGATAGCTTTATGCTACTTTTCCATCAGTGAGAATGTTCAACTATCAACGAAGCCTCGTTTCAAATACACCTGATGAATGATTGGACGAATTATAGTAAGTATTGACAGGTGATATTACTTCATATCGATCCAAAAATTAATTTTATTTGCAAACAAACCAAAACACTAGAAACCTAACTTACGAGACTATGTATAGAAATTTTCTTGTAATTTTCTGGAAGTTACGGAATATAAAACATCGTCACCAAAAATACTTTATTTTTACTATTGTCTCCACACTTAAATTCTAATTGCGGAATGAAAATTTTTTGCTGAAAGACAAGATATCCTTCAGAATAATAGAACAGACTAGAAATAGGTACTTAGAACACCACGCCTTAAAAGAACTCGTTTAGAAACATTATTTGCATACCACTGCCACCCTTTAAAACGATATATCTCATTTTTAGACGAGTACTTACTGACCTAGATGATTAAAATCAGAAATTCCCCAGCCATTTTTGCAAGTGGGGATAGTAAAATAAAGGGTGTTGATGATGGACCTCCAACGGCATCTCCCAAAAATCAGTTGATAAGCCCCAACAAACACCCCTTAGCTAACCTCTTATAAACATCCATTGGAAATAACGTCGTGAAGTGAAGTTAAATGCAGTGAAGTGAAGCGAAGCGAAGCAAAGCAAAGCAAAGTAAAGTAAAGTTTATTAAGTAATATATAACTAGTTACGAGTAGTAACTGTCTTTTTCTCAGCCACTTTCAGAAAAATGGCTTATTATTGAAATGTTTCCCAACGCATTGCCAAAGAAAAGCAGAGATGGGATAGTTTACTTTTAAATCATCATGTTAAATCACCAAAACCCGTAGTTTGAACGCATATCATCACAACACCATGTTAGCTAGTTGTTGCGGCCGCCATAGAGTAGTGACGTGCGGTGGACGGCAACGAACAAACAAATTAATAAGCTCATTTTTGATAATATGCGTTTTAATGCCACGCTGCATTTGACAGCGGTTTGGAGCATCCTTTCCATTTTAATAATTACATCCTTTGTAGCTATTTGTGGTTCGTTTGACAATATTTAAAATACATACCTGTAAAATGGAGTACCTAGAGCTACAAAGAGAGATTCTCAGTCATTTTTTGTAGTTCATAATGGATATGTATCTTTTTATAATAGTTACGATAACAGATATAATTTTGCTTATAAATAAAGGATAAATAAGCGAAAGAAAAATTTCGAACGACCCATTATAAATGAAACGCTTCACACCTATGTTTCCGATCGATATCTTACATCTTCCAAAATACATACCAAATACTCACGGCCATAAATCCCAAAACGGAGTAGCCAGAACTTAAGAGCTAGAAACTCCTCAGTCACATTTGGAAGTTGCTAGGGGATAAGATGGTAGAAGTAAAGTATCGTTAGTAAAATCGTCCCAAAATTTCCATTCCCAGGCTGGTCAGATGGCAGGAGGTCCCTAGCTTGAACTCTGATGAGAGCAAATATTTGCATGCTATGTTTTTTTCATGTTCAGTATTCTGTACCAAGAAGGTAAGATGGGGCCCAGTTGACCAAGGTGTCACTGTCTGTCTACCCTTCCATCTATCACCAATCTGTATCTCATGGACCTTCATACTTAGGGGCTAATGCTAATACGATCAAACTGTGACTGCGTAGCGTATTTTTCCCGAACCCTGCCTGTGGGCCCTGACTCACAATTGGCCGGTTTTTATCTATTTTGTGGAAAATATACCCACACTGCGTTATCAGGTGCATTGGCAGCTACTAGATAAAATGACGTTTTTAATAATAATTATAATAAATATATTAAAAACATGATATTAACGACATGATAGTCCAATAGGTAGAACACCCGCCTGTAAACAGACAGGCGTGAGTTCAAATCCCGGGTCGGGCCTACACGGTGTGGTTAATTTATCATGGTTGGTGAGGGAAAACATCGTGAAAAAACTATCAATGGCCGAGTTGTACTTAGCCATGTGACAGTGTATTCGTACAAAACGGCGATAGGCCTACCTAGTACCCTGACTAAGCAAAACATGGGTACCTACTTTGGACACTAGGTGGCGCTGTCAATATGATTTGATGTGTGAAATTTGATATTTGATTTGAAATAATTATATACTTCGAAAAACTGTGAAAGTCCTCCTTGGTATTTTATTTATTTAACTGTGTTTCATACAATTGAACAGTGTATACTGACATTGCATAATATAAATAAATTATGTACATTCATTTTATCTATTAAATATACCACCACCAATGTGGAATCCTTCAAGTATAGACATGTAATAATGATTCCAGATTACGTTAAGACCGGAGCCATTTTCTCAAACATTACAATAAATTCAGGACTAAAACTGATGGAGAAAGAGAGAGAGAGAGGTGTTAAATGTTTGCTTTGAGTTCTCAGTCATATTGATTACGACCCCGTACCAAAAAGGGGTGGTATGTACAGTTTTATATACGTACACAGCTATATGTTTATGTATGTATGTATGAAGTTCTACTGAAAATAATGCCGGAGTGCCTATTGTGTGTGACGTATTGCTAATTATCGCGATAACGGCCCAATATCGCGGGCGTTCTAAATTTTCCAAATTATTTATGGCTTTTATAATACACATTCGGGCATATATCACGCAACTGTCATACTTGGTCGCGATAATGTGAAATTTGCCCGACAGCAACTCTATTGAGTCGATGTTTTCTTTAATTAAATGGGAACATCCGCATAAGTGGTCCTGACTGCGAGTCATTGCTGTGTGGTAAACCCCTTCAGGTTTTGCTATGACAGGTGCAATATTGTTCTAAGCACTACCTTCATAGTTTTCTTACTTACTAACATTACTTAATACTAAATTAGTCAGTTTTATCTCTGATGATTTTGGATCAACAACAATTTGCACCATTATCGATGTTTTGTTTGTATTTTTATAGGTGGAAACCTGTCTTTTAAATCAAACGTATAAAATATAGTGTCCTATTTTGACCTTTTTCTTATTAAATTTGGGACAATCAAATGAATACTAAATAATATGAACGCTTAACTCACTTGCCTAAAAAATAACAACGAAATCGTGTCCACAGCATTGTTGTTCGCAACGCGAGCGTCGAAGCGTCCTCAATGAGTGGCATCACAAATAATTTTCAGAGACAACAATACTATTATTAACAGTTTGATTTATCTGTGCGCCCTCTACTTTTACACAGCTCTATAACTTGCAAATACATATACGTATCATTGCGTAGTACAAATGATTCAAAAGGTGAGCTGGGGTGTAAAAGTAAAAGATTTTGTTAACTTGAATCAAATTTGGATTCTGAAAAGTTTTAAAATAACACTCTTGTCTTATATTTTGCTAAATTGTGACATATTGCTTAATTCCGAGTTTTAGTTAAAAAAGAATGCATTTTTTATATATGATAATAAAGCCACACAGCTTTGTAGTGTCGGTTTAGAATAGCACTACGCCACCACTACTAAGAGGCGACTAACGTTATGGGGCATTTAAGGATTTTTGGGCGATGAGGTTGGGGACCCATCACCAACAACCTTTATTTTACCATCTTTTCCCCATTTAACTTTCCAAAAGTGGCTGCGGAATTTTTAATTCCTTAGTTCTGTCTACCCATCTAGGGATTTATAGCCGTGAGTATATATATGATAATAAAGCTTGGGAGTGTTAATTTTCAGTTAAAACAATATATCGCTATCATCTACACCATCATGGTCTACCAGGCTGGCATCGTAAGGGTGGGCAGACTACCGACTACTACCGCGGTGGCAGCCAGGAACGACGGCTCAACATACCCTTTGATACACGTATCAATTTATGTTTTAGATATTTTGGTGATCTAAGTCTCTAATGAAAGAGTAGGTAAGTTTACCCTGAAAAATGTCGGCTCAGAATAGAACTACCACATATCAACCCGAGGGTTTTCGTAAGAAATTAGAATAATATAATAGCTTTTGCTTTACATATTTTTTTACCCAGTTTCAGTCAATACATATAATATTAAATAATGCCATAAAGACGTTTTCACGGTATTCGTAGTCTATAAAATTATCGTAATTTTGATGTTTTTCATAGAAAGTAGTTTCATAGCCTCATTAATTGTGATTGATTCCAGCATTAAACTCATAATTAAATTCCAGCAAAAGATGATTTTTAACAGACCATTTAAAATATTCCACCTTGAAGTCTGTGTTGTAGTAGTCATCCAAACGAAAATCATACTTCTGATTTCTACGCAATTGTTGCTAAAATCCTTCTAAAACTAAAACAGTATTAGCGAAGGCTCCAAACTAAAAGCCTGTGCAAGGCTGCTGTCTCGGAGGTGTGAAATTTAATATCTATTTAAAGTTCTCGCTAAACCTAATATAATTCAGGTAAACACCACACTAGGGTCGTAAAGAGTGTCCACTTGCAGTTTTTGTTCTCGTGCTTTCTGAAAATGTATGCGCGCACCGCATCGTTAAGGACAAGTTCGAATTCTTAAAAGAGACTAAAAACTAAAACAAATATTGTATTTTTTTATCCAAAACGTATGCGTTTGTTTATTCTGGTGATGTAGGCAGATTTAACGAGCCTCGATCACAACGGTACTTACTTACCTCTTGCGCTATATGCCTTCACTGTAGGTGAGAAAAGACTGGTCCTTGAATATAAAAACATTATATATATATATAAATCTTCCTTCAATCCACAGTTCTTACCCTCAATCTACCTCAGTTGTTTCCGCTGTTGGGTTACATACTTTAAAAATATATATTCTAACCTTCAAGAACCTCCAACTTTTTGAGGCTTTAAACCACAATCGGGCTATGAATTTGAAATAACGTCTCAAACTATACCTTAAACTGTTAATTAGTTCAGAATGTAATCGAAAAACCAAATATAAGTTAAATCTTGATATTTAAAGTCACTTGAAGTAAAAGTTCAAGCAAGTTTGAACTGCACTGTCGACCCCTTAACTGTCTGGGCAGTATTTAGTCCGGCGTATTTAGGCGCTGTTTAAGAGTGTGTCCTCTTGATCTCACTGCTTTCCACATTACGTCCTGATAGGTAACACTCACACCGACCACGCAACTCCTAGAACGTCATGTGAAAAAAAAGTTTTTCTACTAATAGTGTTCTACTAATTAAAACAATATGTGTTTAGAATAACTTTTGAGAGTTAATACAGGTATTTCGTTGATAGAATAGTTACATACATTCTCACGCCGTTAGTTCCCATTGGGGTAAGCAGAGACTATCGATGGCCTCGTTCATATCCTTGAACCATTATGTACGTTTTTATTAGAGTTATTATTTCTCTCATTAATGACATTAATGCAAGAAACCTCCATTTAAATATCCCTATGCCTTGTTTATCTCTATTTTCATCATTATGTTACTTAGATTTAAAATATTAGATTTATATGTTGCAACACGTTTGAATTGTGATGAATGAATATTTTGCATAAGCATAAAGCATAATAATAAGCATAAACGTTCATGCCGAATATCCCCGAAGGGGTTGGCAGAGGTACTAATACTTCTGAACATCACGTGACTTTGTCACCTGGTGTTCAGAATACCCACGTTTTGCATGGACAGTGTACTCGCGTGATAGGGGGCAGGCCTATCGCCGTTTTGTACGAATACACTGTCACATGACTAAGTACAACTCAGCCATGTGGGTTTCCTCACGATGTTTTCCCTCACCGTTAACAACCATGATAAATTAACCACACATATGTCTTTAGAAAAGACAAATTGGTGTAGGCCCGACCCAGGATTTGAACACTAGTCGTTTGCACGATAACCGAGTGTTCTACCCACTGGGCTATCACGGTTGCTATAACTATATTTTGATGTATATAAATGGCAATAGAAGTCTACACACTCGCAGTCATTGTCACAAAACAGAGCATTGTAGTCCGCAGAGTCGCACACTAAACACGGTCGCTCGCGGCGCTAATGTGATTACATCAACTATGCCACCGTTGCATATGTTATTACCGACTTAAATACGAGCAAGAGTAAGTACGCGCAGTAAGTAACTAAGGAAATGTCAATAAGAGAACGAATATTTATTTTATTTATTATTATTATTTTTTATTATTTAATGCCGTGTAGTGCCGGCTTAGAATGTCGCTACCCCTTTCTACCCACGGGTGTCGTTAGAGGCGACTAAGGGTATTGGGGCTTTTTATTGGATTTTTGGGCGATGCGGTTGGAGACCCATCATCAAAAACCTTTATTTTACGATCTTTTCCCCACTCAACTTCCAAAAGTGGCTGAGGAATTTATAATTCCTTAGCTCTGGTTACCCCTTCTAGGGAATCATAGCCGTGAGTATATGTATGTATTTATTTTATTATCATTTGAGTATTTTTTCAAAGAACATCGTTATAAGACACATAGGCATTACTTTATTATAGTTAAAATGTTTTAGAGACGGTCACTTAAAAACTGCTGATAGAAAGTATCATTACAACCATTGATATTATTTTATTGTGTTAGTGCATATTTAAAAGACATTCTGAAAACACTAGTTAATGACTTCATAGTTTTTTTCATTATTAATTTGCATCAAATAACAGACAATTGCAACAAACAGTTCATGAATACGTAAACTGTCCTACAAGGTGTATTGAAATCATTATGATGCACCATGCTAAAATTCATTGTATAAATAATCATAATAAATACCTACAATACATTTTATATAGAACTTCCAGATATAAAAATAAAACTGATCTCTAAATATAAACCAATACATTTCCACTCTTATTCGTCAGAAAAATAACACAAATAGATACGGATTCACCAAACAAAAACAGATTCCAACAAGGAAGCCAAATAGTAGCATCAATACTTTATGTCTTATAACATTTCCAGCAACACATTAAATTTATGACGGCATAACTAAAACACATCTATACGAATGCAGTGAAACACGAGCCATCATGCTACCCCACTCATAATAAATCCAAGGAACGTCCAACGGACGAAAAGTTACCCACAAGGGGGTGTAGGGTGGTTCCCAGCCCCCTAAGAAGCTACCATGAACACTGTCAGCGAAATGATGGACGGTGCTATATAAAACTGACGAGAGACGAGTCAAAATGGCCCTGCAGAGCATACTATATCACTTTTATTACTACCCATCTTCATTTTCATATTTCATATTTGCATTTGAGAGGGGGGCTTTGGCCGTTAACGTCCCCCCCAGCTTTTAAGCGTTCGCGCTTTTTGTGTAATCGTCTCAGGATGTTTTATGAGTTGCTGTGTAATTATACGGATTATCAATACATAGTATAAAACAAAGTCGCTTTCGCTGTATGTCCGTATGTATGCTTAGATCTTTAAAACTACGCAACGGATTTTGATGCGGTTTTTTTTAATAGATAGAGTGATTCTTAAGGAAGGTTTGTATGTATAATAAATGCATAATATAGTAGAGAAACACTGATAAATTTAAAGGTTTCTAATGTGATGTCCTAAATAAGCACGTTTTTTTGCGCTTATATTGCAAACGCTGGCTGAACCCTACGAGATAGACCAAAATAATGTACTACATTATTGTTCACCTTAAAAAGTTCAACAAAAAAGTCCGCGATGGTATATGTCTATCTCTTAGGGATAACCCAGCATAACCATTTTTATTCTTTACTAAAAAATGGTGATTTACGAAGTGATTTTAAACAATACAGCATTAATCCTTATCCAATTAAGTACCTTAAATAAATTGTGCATTTATTATAGATCAATATGCTTTTTACAGCATGTAATTTAAGTGAATATTACCGAAGATATTACAAATTTAAAATGCAGGGTCGTAGTTGTTTGCGCCGGGCGGCGCGTGCCTATAAATAGCGCGTACTTTATGATTTGCAGCGATCGCACGCGTTTATCGGAGCTCTCTAGCGAGGAAAATATCAAGAATTAATTTAAAAAAATTCTAAATTAATTAATCAATAAACGCCTACAATTTCTGGTAAAGATATCTTTTGCAATGACCATTAATAAATCGCAGGGTCAAACTTTTAACGTTGGAGGATTAGACTTGAGTGTTGAGTGTTTTTCACATGGCCAATTATATGTCGCGCTGTCAAGAGTAACGTCTAAGCAAAACATGTTTGTATTGGTTAATGACAAAAAAGCTGTGAACGTTGTGTTTAAGGACATTCTGTAGTAGGTATATTTTGCATTGCACCCGTGCGAAGCCGGGGCGGGTCGCTAGTTACTAATAAAGGATAATGAGTGTTGGAATTATTATTCGGAAACGTGTATTAGTAATTTGTTGTTTGCGTAAGATGCTAAAATTTGGGGCAGAGTATTTTTAATACTTTTTAGTATTTGTGATAGTTTTATTTAAACATATACAAAAATCTAAACATATCAAGATAATAGCAGTTACCTTACCGCACGTATAATATCATATCGTATGGTTAAGTTTACTAGATAAAAATGCAATCATATATTATATATTCACGACTTTAAATTTAAAAAAGGGTAACCAGAGAATCAGAATTTAATATTTCTCAACCACTATCAGACCTTAACTAAGTAAAATATTACAGTTCAGATTAATATTCGTTAATTATTCAACTCGCATATCTGACTACTTTTTCAAAATTGAATAAATTTTCTCACTTCGTCTTATTATATTTTACTCAACTCTATTAATATAATATTTAATATAAAAAAACATGTAATTTTTATATAACAAAGTGTTCTAAAGTTATTAATATAATAATAAATTTAATTTGAGAAGACTTGCGCTAAAACTAAAACAACTTCAATAAAGTATATCGTGAGGCTTTATGAAACATTTTTCTTAATATGATAAGAAACAAAAAACAACAGCAGTTATGAAATTGACAGTTTACTTTTTAAATTAAGTCAAAGCCAAGGCTTCGCAGCTTTGTGCCAGCTCGCGTAGGTGGCTCAAAGGAGTTTTTATGTTGAAATAGGTAATGTTTTCGTCATATCATGGAAGTGACGGCTTCTTTAGCGTTCTTACACGGGCTTATTAGGAACTTTCAAAGGATGGCCTCAAAGTACTTGCATGCATGTTACTATGCAACTATTTATTTATTATTTACAGAAGAAAACAGCAGCTTTACTATGACTTCTAATTTATACTTAAGGCAATTCGGTATGCAAAGTTTTACAAAAGTGATGCTGATTACGAAACCATTTCGAGATATTATGTTATTAAACTATATTTTCTTGAAATTAAATCAAACTAAGCTAAGATGACCGTTATTTCATCAAAAAACTGTAACAGTATTTGACCTTCAGTGTTATTTCAAAGACATTAGTTTTTGCAGTTTATTAATAAAATATCGAAAATCATAGGTTTGTTTAGTATAATATCGTAATAATTTCACTTGAGATCACAAATTCGTGAAATATTTTGCCACCAGCAATATTTTTATTAAACATTTCGCTTCATTTGCATGTCGCTAAGTGATATTTTCGATCGATGACGTCACTAAGGACAAAAGTTGAACCATCTTTAAAAAATCATAACTTTACAATTACTCATTTTAACTTAAAATTATTCAAATTAGTCTTTTATTTTCGTGTTTGCTATCGAATAAAAATATTTAAAAAATACAAAAAAAAAACTTTGCATACCGAATTCTGTTGGAATAGAGTATCCAAGGGTTGATAAAGGTCTTTTAAGAAGTTGCTTCATGAAGGGCTAAGATGTATAAATGAAAGGAACTTTAGTGACGGGCTAACTAAATTTTAATGATTATAAGTGGACATCTGTGGTTCAACTGAACCGATGTCCGAAATCCACTTTATTTGAGTGACAGATCATAAATTAAAAAAATGTGGTTTCCCTGCAAAGCTAGGTCCGATTGTTGTGTGAAATAAAGTCCGACATACATACAAAACACTAATATTAAGTAGACATAGACTCAACAATACCAAAATTAATTACCACCCTCCCACTACACTCGTGAGCGGCAACGCGCTAAATATCACGGGCTGATTCTAGACAATGACAATTTAAAACTAATTTAAAAGATGTTCAATTGATTTAATATTAATTTATTTAATTTCATACTTACTATTAATTAATAAAGGTTGTTATTGTTAAATTTGTATAAAACGTTTATATAAAACGTGAGTACTCAGAACATCACGTCACACAAATGTCACGTGATTTTTAGAAGTATTAGTTCCGCTGCCTCCCACTATGGGATTAAGGTGTGAGCGTTGAGTTGAGTTTACTTTTGCACTTCAAAAGATGGTTATCGGAAGTCGGTACTGATAATGACTTCCTTTAAAAATGTAAATTCGAGTGCACAAACTACAGAGATAGTTTTCGGAAATCATCTGGTTTGTCGGTTGAGCTGTAAAGCTTAAGCTTAAGATCAATTAATAATTTGACGCCATAAGAAACAATCTTTTGCGCCACCTGTGGGACGGACTATGTAAAAAGTAGGACCAAGACAGTAAAAATCAACTACGGTTCACATCAGACTTAAAAAGTATGTAGTAACCAGAATCGCCGCCATCAAATGGAAAACTCAACAAAACAAATGGGCGAACAGCGAAAATGACAAAAACACGGGGCGTACACCTTTCACACAAATATTTATTACCGCGCGCGTCTGTGCCGCGCCTAATTCACGACTGGCCTTTTTACATCTACCCTCGCTTTTTACTTGAGCTATGAATTTCACTTGACGCGTCTCATAATGTTTTTATTATTTAATTATTGTGATTAATTATCAAATTATTATTTTATAATTAATATGGCTAAATGTTGCTTATGATAGGGCTTGAATATCACTACTTTTATCTTATCGCTGCTGCCTAAATCGATAGAGGTTTTTAGATTATTGTAATTATTTGACAGTCCAGTATGTTGATACAATCCATTTTTATTGTTTTTACTGTCTTATCCTCTTTTTCTAATAAAGTAGCAAATATAAATTAGCCCAGGCTTGTGACTATGCTTTTTTATATTTTACCTTTTATTATTTGAATTAATGAGTACTTATATTCTTACACCAACCTAAAAATCGAGAAGTTTTATCTTGTTTTATTTCATTTGCAACATTAGTTATAATTTACTGAAAGAATTAAAATTCTGGAAAGTGTGCTTCCCAAAGCTAAAATAAAATTGTTAATTGATAAGTATAGTATAAGACAGAATGACAACATATGATGAAATTACACATTATTGATGCAAAGTAGTCACGTTACTGTATTTCGCGCCTTGTCTTCTTATTATGATTGTGAAATGTAAAAAGGGGAATACTCACTTTCATACGAATCATAAACATTTCAACATACATCATGCAAAAGATATGGGGACGACGTAACGGGAATCATAATTTTCACGAAATAATACGGAGAGACTCTTAAGCAGTTCTTAATACAACGCAAAAAACAAAATTACAAAGGGGTTAATATCAGACAATGCTTACACAAGTCATAAATTTGATTTATAGAGATTAAAAAGGTGCAGTGTGCGGCGGAGAGGCCTGAACGGAAATTTTCGGCGCGATGGATCCAAACGATGCGTAGCGATGGCAAGAAAGATCACCTTCTCAATATTTTGTTATTCAGATCTCGAGTTTTAAAGAATCAAAAAGTGAAGTTAAGCTAATCCAAAAATTATTAATTTATTAATAAATAAAGGAAATAAAAATTTCGACACAGGCGGGAATCGAACCCGCGACCTCGGGTATACGCCCCGACGCTCTGCCAATTGAGCCACCGTGTCAATGGCTGCCAGCGTGAAATTCTTCTATCCTTTATTTCTTTCTTACACGTTTTTAAGTAGTGTCGAAAATTTTTTCTTTCCTTTATTTATTCTTTATTTATTAGTAACTAGCTTTTTGCCCCGCGACTTCGTCCGCGTGGACTTCATTTTTTGCATCCAGTTTACATAATACCAAAATACCAAAACACTATCTCAACTTCTTTTTTTTATATTTATAATCCCGCGGGCGTTGTAAATGACATAAAGGACATTGAGGCTTTTTAAGTGATTGTTGGGCGATGCAGTTTGTGAACCATCACTAACAACCTTTATTAAACTATCTTTTATCAATCTATTTCCAAAATTGGATGAAGTATCTCTGAAGCTATGGCTACCCTTTTATGGAATTTAAGGTTGTTAGCATATACTTATGAATGATTGATAGATGGATTTCATAAATTCAATCGCACCAAGTTTTATTATAAAATGTAAAAAAAACTCTATATTAACTTTCATTTGCTATATCAACCCGTTAGGGGTTGAGTTCCAAAACTTCCTTTTTAATTGTTTATAATAATCATGAAACAAATATACCAAGTTCCTATGTTCAGAAATGAGAATATCTTTAGTAAGTACAGATACGGATAGTAGTTTGGCGCTGCGGCGGCGGCCCGGTGCTGCCCCCTACACTGACCGTTGGTGATAGTGGGAGAGCTTGCAGCAATTGCTCGGCAATATCCCTATATTATTAGATGTAAATCTCTATCCAAAAAAATCGCTAAATTGAAGGGATAGTGCTTGCTATTATTATATATAGTGCTATTTTAAGCTAACAAAACATTTTTTTTACAAAAAGCTTGAATTACCTGAGATACGAACCCGGGACGATTGATTCATAATAGTTCTAATAAAATATTCATAGTAGTTAGTTATACCGCTACGCCACGGAGACGTTAGAGGGGCGGTGTTAAAATTTTATTACGCTTTATTTCATATTAGTCTTACTATTGATAAACAAATTTGTCATTTAAATGTTCATTTATTTTGATGAAAATGGATGAAACCCCTAAATCTTTCCAAAATGAACATTAACAAAGTGTCTGATGTGAATTCCATCCATGATAAATATAATCGCTGCAATATTTTGAGCCATATATGAGTTAAGGTTTTTTGATATTCCTATGAGAACTCTTGCGGATTCCTTAGTTTCAAGGAATCATCGTCGTTTCATTTAGCTTCTAAATTTACATGTTTTTATTCGTTTGCGATATAAGTAGTTTTGATTTTTATATTAGTTTACAATATATTACGTTGTTTTAAACGATACACAGCGCCATCTCCAATGCATCCAGCAAGCAAACAATATTTTTGATTTCCCGTGGGAACATATTTTTTTCGGGGAAAAATTACCCTATTATTTAATTTAGACTTTTAACTATACGTCTGAAAAATTTCAAAGCAATCGGTTCAGTATTTACGGTGTGAAAGCGGAACAAACAAACAAACAAACTCACTTTCCCATTTATAATATTAGTATGGATAATCCCCACATGAGGTTTTCATGAACAAAAAGATTTAAATTATTATTCATTTATGTTTATGCGCAGTTTTTTGATTAATTGTGCTTTCTATCTACATTCTACATAGTTGAACCAGAAAATTAATTTAGACTGGATATCAAAGCAATATTTACAATTTAATTAATTGATGAAAATGTATGTAATTTTAAGTACTTTCCAATCACACATAATCATATATATAAATAAACTATATAAACACAATTTTTTTCTGGATTAGATGCAGCCAGAGTTCAACTAATAATTAATTATAAGTCACTTGGTGTCGTAGGAAAACAAACATCTTAAAATAATATTTCTTGGTCAAGGATAACCAAACGCATCACCAACTTATTAAATAATAATAAGTAAATCATATAAACAGTTTAGATTACTCAACCTCCCCATACCACAAACAGGGAATAGATTATGAAATTTATGATTAATATAAAATACGCCGATTGTTTTGCCAACGGTACTCCCGTCACCGAAGAAGACTCTGTCGAACACAACGCGGGGCGCGGGGGGCGGCGCGGGGCAAGAGGAGAGGGAGACAAGAAAATTTAAAGGGACAATAGCCGTATTTCAGCGCGCGCTTTTTCTGCTAATCTTACCTCTTAATGTGCGCTTTGTTTACGTCTACCTGTCTTGCTGACCCTACGCGACAAATGTTGCGGAATAAATTGTTGAGAGAAATGAGATGTTTTCCACGTTTGATACATTTACACAACTCTCGGCCTCTTGTTTTTCTTGGTGGTAGAATTTTTCGTTATTTCGGTGTGATTGTAAATTTTAATGACTGTTTGTAACTAGAGTGTGCTTGTTAAATAAATAATACTATTTTGATGGAAATATAAAGATCAATTATCGTAATAGGAGCGCTTGAAATATTTATATATATACTATTCAAGTACAAATAAAGCATATAATGTTAATATCCTTTTCATCACGGACTAAAAGAATAATCATTATCACAAGCCAATAGACGTCCACGGCTGAACTTAAGAATGACTTCATTTTGAATATTTATTTTTTATTTTAATTTAATAAAAGACACTGTATTTTTTATTGGCTGTTTTATTGTTTCTCAGATCATGGTAGTTAACACAAACATGTATAGAACCACCAAATCCTCTGGAACCTCCCTAAACTTTGACCATAATATCATAAGGGATGATTCAATGGGATCCACAACTCTTTGAAGTGATTAAGGGACGATGCGAATAGAAACTCAACACCAGTCATCCCTACATTAATTTTCAACTTCCTCAAGCATCAAGTGTCTAAGAAATTTGACCTAGTCAAGCACACAAATACACATATACTCACGGTTATAAATCCCTAGAAGGGGTAGCCAGAGCTAAGGAATTAAAAATTCCTCAGCCGCTTTTGGAAAGTTGAGTAGGGAAAAGATTGTAAAATAAATGATGTTGGTGATGGGTCTCGAATCGCATCGCCCAAAAATCCCTTAAAAGCCCCAATACCATTAGTCGCCTCTTACGTACACCACTGGAATAAATGGGATAGTGCTATTCTATGCCAACACTACAGAGCCAAGCATTACGAATTAAATCGACGAAAAATCTTTAGTATATTTCCATTTGCCTTTAAAGAACGGTTTCATAACCCTTCATAATACCCCTTCACAGAATTCTGGCCAAGGACCAAATATTCTAGATGAAATGTTTACTCTTACTTCTGTCTGCTTACAGAAGAATTGAATGTTAAATAATTAAAACTACATTCCGTACGCAACCCGTGTCTTTCTCCCGTAACCTTAGGAGTTTTTTGTTGACAGTACTTACTTGACGCACTGTCCCACTGAGGATGTTAATGTTTGCCTGTGAGTGGTTGGCGGCCGAGATTTATGTACGTTTTTTTTCTTTAAAACAGGGTGGTGGGGTAGATTATAAAATAGGGTGAGACGAGGGGTTGTTACAGCAGTTTATGTGGCGATAAGTACCTGACTTCTCTTTTTGCTGAGCATCTGTTGTTGTGTTTGCAGAGACTTCGCTGTAATGACACCTTTGGAATATCTCATGACTGTGTTGCTTTAAAAGGTAGTTGGAATTCATTCGCTTATTAAACGTTACATCAGGCAAAATGGTTCAAAGAGTAATAATTTCTGGGTTCAGTTTTATCCTGTAATTAATCTTTTGCCAATATTATTTTTTATGTTATATTTTTGTAGAATAGGAAATATTCGAAATCCCAGGTGGATTTTTTTACATGCTCGATAGCCTTATCGTCCAACATAACATAAAAATATACATAACATAAACATAAACGTTCACGCCGAATATCCCCGAAGGGGTTGGCAGAGGTACTAATACTTCTGAACATCACGTGACTTTGTCACCTGGTGTTCAGAGTACCCACGTTTTGCATGGACAGTGTACTCACGTGATAGGGGGCAGGTCTATCGTCTAACAATTACTTAAAAAGATCCAAGATCCTAAGTGGCCTCTTAAGATACCCACCACCATATCAATAAATAAGTCGTTTATCTTTGATGCCATAATTACGGTCAGCTTTTAGAATTTATCTTCAGAAGCGAACACCTGAAGGATTGTAACTGTACCACATTCTCTACGGTTCTTAGTAACCTATAGAAGTAGAAGATGGAACAGCCATAAAATATATGATGGGAATAGGAAGATAAGGCATATTCTCTCGCCTCGTAGGAATCATACTATTTGAGGCTTCTTTCATGTCTTCCCGCCTTATCTTCCAAAAGCTGACTCTTTTAGATATTCAGTTCCAATTCCTTGCTAATCCTCCTCCGTATTACAATTATCAATATAATCAAGACAGCAAAAAAAGCGAGTTACATGCATAGTATTTTCTAAGATTTTCACGATTGCACATTATAATTGAAACAACTTTTGATTTTCGGATATTTTTAATCGCGTATTATTACATTATTTTTAAAGCCCGACGTTTCGAAAACTTTTCAGTTATCATGGTCACGGGAAGACTGAGGTGTTATTTGTCATTATACAGTACTATAAAATTATTAATACTAACTACCTTCACAAAATTTTAAGTTACATTTGCGTTTAATATTTGCTATGTACAAAAAGAGCTAATGTTATCTGGAGTCTTGCTAGTGTTCTTCCCTCGCTTGGTTGTGCTAATGATCGCTTCGATGTTCAGTCTCTTTACACCAGTTTACCAATACAAGACTGTGTTGAAGTTGTCACAGAAAGGTTAACAAATGCTGACATACCTTTAGAATATGCAGAATTACTTAAGCACTGCCTTACAACTGGCTACTTACTTTGGGATAAGGAATTCTACATCCAGACTGATGGTGTGGCAATGGGATCCCCAGTCTCTCCTATTGTAGCCGATATATTCATGGAACGATTGGAGGAGATTGCACTAAAATCCTTCCCTGTCACTCCAAAGGTTTATAAGAGGTACGTAGATGATACTTTTGCAATCCTACCCAAAAACATAGTCTCTGCATTCTTAGACCATCTTAATTCCATTAACCCTAAGATCCAATTTACAATGGAATTAGAGACTAATAATAGTTTAGCCTTTCTAGATGTCCTCTTGATAAGGAATTCTGATAACTCAATTAGTCACACAGTTTATAGGAAACCCACTGTAGCCGCGAGTGACTTATTTAAACTTTAAACACTTACCAGGCACGTGGCTGGCAGGGGTGGCGTTCGAACTCTCGAGAGTTTATTGATGAATCACAGCGCAGGCTTACACTTTTCACCATAGGTCCATAGATAAATGTGGTTCAGTCCTTTTTCACTTTGTTCGGGAAATAGACTTGATTCGGAATTTATTTGGTAACTTTTATACGAACGTGTGCACTTACATCGGCGTGTTGAGAAAGAGAGACTAACTTGCGGAAACGGATGTAGTTGTAAGACGTCAGACGCCAATGTTGCCAGTTTCCCGCATCAACGAGGTAGTGTTAGAGAAAATAAGCCACATGAATTAAATCTATTTCTAACGTGAATTAAAAAGTATGTAAAATATGTTTTGTTGTCTTGTGCACACCTAATAAAGAAAATTATAAACTAATTTGTTCCAGTACGGAACATAAACCCGCTCACCTTAAAAGTATATAACTTTCAACAAAATAAAAGAAAATATAACCTAACCTATGACTATGATTTAAATATGTATAAAGTACTCTATTCAATAGGTAGCGGACACAGTTTAACCACTGGCCGCTTAAAAAATTTGTTATTCATTTTGAGCGTAACCACACGGGTGACGTTGTCAGTCCCGGGATGGAGCGCGTGCACGCGAGCCAGCTTCCACTGCAGCGGCGGCAGGTGGTCGTCGCGTACAATAACAACAGTGCCTTCACTAATAGAAGGGCCTCGGTCTTGAAGCCACTTTTGACTTTGTTGAATTTCGTGAAGATATTCCCTACTCCATCGCTTCCAGAAATGTTGGACGGATTGCTGAACCCATCGCCAACGCGTAAGTCTGTTAGGATTAACGTCTAGCAAGGAAACGTCGGGTAGGGCCGTAAGCGGTTCACCTATCAAGAAATGAGAGGGTGTGAGGGGAAGCGGATCTGAAGCTGACGAACTCATCACGGACAGCGGACGCGAATTAAGAACCGCTTCGATTTGACACAGAAGTGTGTGCATTTCATCGTACGTTTGGGTACGAGTTCCAAGTACTCTACGTAAGTGGTGCTTAAAACTTTTCACCCCAGCTTCAAAAAGACCCCCGAAATGGCTTGCATGGCTTGGTTGGAAATGCCAAGTTATACACTGTTGAAGAGTTTCCTTTTGTAAATTTCTTTGAACTGAATCATTACCTAAAAAGGCATAAAGCTCTTTCAAGTATTTGTCACAACCCACAAAGTTTGTACCACAGTCGGAAAATATATCGGTACATAATCCACGACGGGAAGTGAAACGTCGTAACGCAGCAAGAAAACCTTCAGTGGAAAGCTCGGAAACGATTTCGAGATGAATAGCTTTGACACTCATGCAAACAAATACTGAAACGTAACATTTTATAACTTTGGCATTACGCACCTTATTGGCGCGAACAAAGAAAGGGCCGGCATAATCTACAGCTGTTTTAATAAATGGTCGCGCGGGCCGCAGACGAGTAGCGGGGAGAGGTCCCATGCGCGGTTGCACTGGTGTCGGACGCGCGCTGAAGCAACGAACGCAGCGATGTATACGTTGCCGCACGATATCGCGACACGAGATTATCCAGTACTTTTGCGAGAGCAGGTACTGAACGGTCTGAGGTCCGGCATGTAGATAACACACATGAGCATCATCTATGATTAGGTTAGTTAATGTATGTTTCTTTGGTAAAATCATTTGATGTTTACTATCATAAGATAAGAGTGACTTATGAATCCTACCACCGACTCGTAACAAACCGTCACTATGAAGAAATGGTGTAATACGCCTTAATGATTGAGAAGGCAAATTCCCTTTTGAAATCTTATTTATATCTTCGGTAAAAACCGATTGTTGCACTAAAAGAACGAGTTTTTTCAAGGATTCATTATATTCTGGAACCGTTATATAATCTGAGTGGTGGTTAGTTAAATGTTTGCATTTTTTGTAGAAACGAATTATCCAAGCGGTGATTCGTACTAATTTACCTAGCGAAGAATAACGCTGTATAATCTCAATATCTGTATTAATCGACGTAGACGCGTTTGATGAAACAATACGCTTCTCTTCATTGGTATCAAATTGTTCATTGAAGGACGGCCATGCATGAGAAGGTCGTTGTAACCAAGCTGGGCCGTGATACCACAGGGGGTGTGCGCGTAGCGCGTGGGGCAGTGCACCGCGCGAGGCCACGTCCGCGGGGTTGTCAGCAGAACGGACATGGCGCCAACGAGATGCGGGCACAACAGACAAGATATCACTGGTGCGGTTGGAGACGAAGGTCTTCCAAGTATGAGGTGGTTGGTGTAACCAAGCTAGCACGATCGACGCATCAGACCATGCATACACGTTATCCATATCGACCCGATTGCCGTAGATTGAAAGAACTTTGTCTATTAATTTTGATAATAATAAGGCAGCCATTAATTCGAGGCGGGGTATTGTTAGACGAACCCGTAAAGGGGCCACACGAGTTTTAGCTATAACGAGGTAAGTACGAATTTCTCCGTCACTACTTGTTAAGCGAAGATAAACACAACCGGCATACGCGGTTTCACTCGCGTCAGCAAATCCATGCACCTGTATGGTACAAGTATTACCTAAAATGTGACGCGGAAAAGAAATACCTTTTATTATAGGTAGCTCTTGAATAAAAAGTCTCCATGAATTAATAATATCAATAGGTGGGGTTTCGTCCCAACCAATATTAGCTACCCATAGCAATTGAATTAAATGTTTTGCGTATAAGGTCAGAGGGGACAAAAATCCTAGCGGATCGTAAATCCTAGCTATTTCAGAAAGGATTGCCCGTTTAGTGCATTTTTCAGAATTGACCTGAACATTAAACTTAAAACAATCAGTTTGCGGATCCCAATGTAACCCTAGGACTTTAGTGTGTGTATCCTTCTCGAGGTGTGCAACGGAGACGGTTTCCTGCCGCCCACCATGAGGAGATGACGACTCAACCGCGGCAAGTATCGCCGGCGAGTTGCTGTGCCACTTTCTTAATTCAAACCCAGCCGAGGAGCAAATACCAATAAGCTCACGCTGTAACGCTAGGGCATCGGACTCGGAATTGGCCCCCGCGACCACGTCATCTACAAATATAGATTCCAAGAGTACAGGTGCAGCCAACGGGAACCGGTGACTTTCATCATGAGCTAACTGTTGAATAGTACGCAGAGCGAGGAACGGGGACGAGCTAACTCCGAAGGTGACTGTACGAAGACGAAAATCCTGTACAGGTTCCGCAGGTGAACTCCGCCAGAGGATACGTTGGTAATCCAGATGATCTTTACACATACCTATATTTCTATACATTTGTTTACAATCTGATGTGAAACCTATGAGATGAATACGAAACTTAAGAAGGATATCCACAATGTCGGGATGAAGCTTGGGTCCAGTGAGTAGCACTTGATTCAGGGATACTCCGTTGGATGATTTACACCCTGCATCAAATACTACGCGGGTACGTGTGGTCTCACTGGACTCTTTAACCACGCAGTGGTGCGGAATATAATAGTGGGCGCCCAGGGCGGCATCACTAGTCACGGGCTCCATGTGGTTTAAATCTAAATATTCTTGGATACACGCGTGGTAGTCACGTTTGAGGGTTGGATTACGTTCGAGCCTATACTCGAGCTTATGAAGCCTCGCGAGGGCTGTCTGCCGCGACTCGCCGAGGGGCGGAGCATCGGGTTTAAACGGAAGAGAAACGACGTAGCGGCCGGTAATACCATCGCGAGTATGCGTCCTTTGAAAAAGGGATTCACATAACTCTTCATCAGGAGTGTAACTCCGTTTCTCAGGAAGGGACTCCAGCTCCCAGAACCTTTGCAAATTGTCATTGTCGAATGAGCTAAAACACACATGGGGTGGAGTCGAAACCACGGGATCTAAGTTTAATTTACCCAATAATAAATAACCGAATACACTGTTTACAGCGATCGGAGAACCAGGCAAACCGGAAACGATATTACCTAATAACACATGGGATAGTATATCCGCTCCTAACAACATTTCCACGGGTTGTGGAGTACGAAAATCGGGGTCAGCTAAGGTCAAATTGGTTAAATGTGTCCACCCTTTCTGGGGAAGTGGTACGCTCGGCATGTGAGACATCAACTTTGGTAGAATTAAAGCTTCTACTTGAATTATAGGGTTTTGTTTACCCTTGGGTTTGACTAAACACGAAATTACACCCTTTGGTTTAACTGGTTCGCTATCACCAATACCATATACTGGAATGTTTATTTTCTTACGATTTAAACCTAACCTTTGCGCGCACGACTCAGTTATAAAGGAAGCCTGGCTTCCCGAATCCACAACACACCTAACGGTCGATAGTATAGATGAGCCAACACATACATCGATGAGCGCGGTCGATAGTAGCACCGTGCTAGTTCGCATAGAAGGAGCATTGGAATTCGAAGCGCAATTATTATGAACAGAATTCGACTCGGACTGAGTTGGTAGTACTGGGTCTACCTTGGCAGGGGGGAGGGTGATGACAGCGGAGTCACTGACTACCGGCGAGGCTTGATTAGACAAATGAATTAAACTGTGATGCCTTTTGTGACACGAGCGACACACATAACTCGATTTGCAATTGATAACATTGTGACCTACATTTAAACAATTATAACAAATACTTTTATTTTGAATTAAATTGTACCTCGCGTGAGGTGTAAGATTTAAAAACTTCGAACATTTTGTCAACGAATGTTGAGCTTCACAGCATATACAAGTTTGCTTCTTAATTACGTTGTAACTACGTTGATTTTCGTCTGTTTGACGAGTAGGAAGGCCGACATTGTTTGCAGCTAATGCATTGAATGATCGCTGCTGCGTGATAGTGCGGCTTGATAGCGAACTACCCACTTTTGTATTTTGTTGTGAAATGGACTGCCCACCAACGGAAATGTTTATGATTTCGTCAGCGGAAATTTCTTTTTCAAGAAATGTGATCAATGTGTTTACATCGGGAATAGAAGATGGTTTCACTAGCGATCTTTCAAAACACTTCCTAGTACCAACTGGAATTTTACGTAGTAAAATGTTTAAAAGTATGAAATTCCATTGGCCCACGGGAAACTGCATAGCTTCAAGTGCCTTAATATTTTCTTGGTAGACGTTAAGTAGCCGACGCAGGCTATGAACCGATTTATCACTGCAATTTTCGATGTCGAGAATTCGATCGAGATGTTTTGACGCGATGACTCGCTTATTTTCATAACGAGAAATTAATATTTCTAAAGCGATGGCGTAATTATCTTCGGAAATCGGCAAGGATTTTATAAGATTAAAAGGTTCGTTCTTTACAGTAAGTATTAAGTACCTAAGCTTCTCGGCATCCGTGTAGGCACTGTTGCTATGCACTAACGACTTAAATAAATCAATGTATGATGGCCAATCCGTAGGATCGCCACTAAACGAGGGCAATGGTAAAGTAGGCAAAGTTTTACTGTGATGACACTGCTGAGGAGCCTCAGACGATGAAAGAAAAATACGACTTGAGCGACGGACACGTTCCTCCTTTTGCTTAAGGTCGTTCAGATGAGCTAAGATGCCATAATACAAATCGTTAAATTTATTCCGAATAGTTATTTGTTCATCTTTATCAAAGCACTTATGTTTAAACAATATTTTTTCTATTTTACACTGGACTTTCGTAAACTTTCTCTGATGAGCTGAAATGTCTATAGTTCGCGAACGAAATTGCTGCTCATCGGTAGTTGCAAACTGTAATGTACGCCTAAGTTCTTCGAGAATCAAGTCCCTTTCGAATATGTCTTGTTCACAAACATGATCGTTCTCGGCCATTTTGCGTAACAAAGATGGCGACTCAAACGATTGAAATGAATTTGAAATTACTGAGTACGTAGTACTGCACAACACAAGACAACAAAACAAAAGATGAAATCGGATCCGGTTCGATAGGATCAAAATAATTTATGTAGCCGCGAGTGACTTATTTAAACTTTAAACACTTACCAGGCACGTGGCTGGCAGGGGTGGCGTTCGAACTCTCGAGAGTTTATTGATGAATCACAGCGCAGGCTTACACTTTTCACCATAGGTCCATAGATAAATGTGGTTCAGTCCTTTTTCACTTTGTTCGGGAAATAGACTTGATTCGGAATTTATTTGGTAACTTTTATACGAACGTGTGCACTTACATCGGCGTGTTGAGAAAGAGAGACTAACTTGCGGAAACGGATGTAGTTGTAAGACGTCAGACGCCAATGTTGCCAGTTTCCCGCATCAACGAGGTAGTGTTAGAGAAAATAAGCCACATGAATTAAATCTATTTCTAACGTGAATTAAAAAGTATGTAAAATATGTTTTGTTGTCTTGTGCACACCTAATAAAGAAAATTATAAACTAATTTGTTCCAGTACGGAACACCCACCCACACTGATAGGTACCTCAATGGTGACTCACACCACCATCCATCTCAGTTAGCTACTGTTGGTAAAACTTTGTTTCAGAGAGCCAAACATCTTTGTGACGAACACCATCTTGCTGGAGAGCTCAGTCATGTGAAACAAGTTCTTCACAACAACAAGCTGAAATTGCCCCGCCAACGTCACCGCTCCTCCGATAAACCACCTACTGTCGAAAGACTCCCTGCAACTCTACCTTTTGTAAAGGGTGTAACAGACAAAATTAGTACTGTGTTACAGCGTGCTTCCATTAAGACCTACTTCAAGCCACACCAAAAGATAAGTCAGTTTCTAAGACCTATCAAATGTCAGATCCCTTTACAAGATGCAGGCGTTTATAAACTAGACTGTGAGTGTGGTCTTTCATACATCGGCCAAACAAAGCGTAGTGTAGCAACTCGCGTTAGAGAACATATTGCTGATATGAAGAATAGGCGTCCTGGAAGATCTGCTTTGTGTGAACACACCTTCGATAAGCCAAACCACCACATGCGTTTTGACAAACCTACAATTCTAGCAAAAGAGAATCGATTGATACCTAGAATGATACGCGAGTCTATTGAAATAAAGAAACATCCAAACTTCAATAGAGATGATGGTTGGCAATTACCACCTGCTTGGAACCCGATCATTAGCACAACCAAGCGAGGGAAGAACACTAGCAAGACTCCAGATAACATTAGCTCTTTTTGTACATAGCAAATATTAAACGCAAATGTAACTTAAAAAATTTTGTGAAGGTAGTTAGTATTAATAATTTTATAGTACTGTATAATGACAAATAACACCTCAGTCTTCCCGTGACCATGATAACTGAAAAGTTTTCGAAACGTCGGGCTTTAAAAATAATGTAATAATACGCGATTAAAAATATCCGAAAATCAAAAGTTGTTTCAATTATGAGTTACATGCAGTTGGCTTTGCTTTTAATTAATGAATTCTCCGAACCCTCATTAAGTGTATGTAAAGTATGCACAACGGAGTACAACTGAACATTCTCTTAGCAATACAAGGTAAAGATTAAAACCACCCTAGTGTGTGTTGTGTAATGACACGCGCGTGTGGCGTCTATGTGTGGGTAGTGTCCGAGACACGGCGATGACGCAAATTGTGCGTTCATACTGAGACACTTAAATATTCTTTCTTTTAAGGATTTTTTACCAAGAGCCCTTATTAACAAGAATTTTCTATTTGTCTCTCCGTCTGTCACCAAGTCAGCCAATGGTGTTTTCTGAAATTCCAATCATATTTCGCTAAATGCCCAAAGCGTTGTTTACTTTTTAGTCACATATATTATTTTCAATTATTACAATTACCTTAAACACCTCCTGTGTCATTAAATCTTTCATTTTTATCATTGTGTTAGTGAATAGTCGTCCCAAGATTGCTACAATTATGTAATTTATAGTAGTACAGGGGCTGATTTAGAAAAAAAAAACTTTCTTCGTGAATTCATGCCTGTAAGTTATGTTATGTGTTTTGAATCGGCAGGTCTTTTCAAAGCCCTTTGTTTGACACATTCTGCGGCAGATAGGAACAAAACAATATTTAAACCAAATTTGTGGCGTTAAAACTCGCAATGTCATGTTTTTATTAACTTTTATGAAGTTAGGGTAATTTACATATCTCTACATACCTCAAACATGAAATTATTTTAAGCCATTTAAACTGTTTAAAAATGTTTGAATTCTACATAGATGTATTAACTGGATATTTTCCAACTTCAAAACAGTCTGGTAGAAATATATAGCTAAATGAAAGATATCACTATAAATTTAATAAAAACACTAATAAAAAAACGCGTAACAGTATCCTAGTATGAACACACCACAGGTAGACTGGACATTTTTCCACTCGAGAAGAGTCGGAGTGAAATCACCCTCTTCCTGAGTGACCACCTCAGGGGTTGGGGTGGCAGGGCGGAGGGTGTCACTCTCGCGTCCGTCACATTGGCGGTTTCCGCCTTGCCGGCTCGTCTGAAGCCCGCTTTATTTACGTTCCTAGTTGACTTTAGTGTACGGTTTATTTTATTTTAGTTTTGAGAGCTGCTTTTAATTAGGTAATTGTGGAAATTAATGAAGTTGGTTGTCGCTGAAAAGTTGCATTTGGCAGATCTAACTTTGACATACTTAATGTTTTGATTTGTAACTTAATGTTTTGCATATTCAAAAAAATTATTCTATACGCACTTTGGTGTTCCCCCAAAAGCGAGTTTATTTTAAGAAACTGTTATATCTAACTGATTCTTAATATTTCATTGTCCGACCATGATTTTAAACATTAACGTCTGACCTTAATTAAATATGAGGGTATTTAATGAGACTGTATAACCACAAGATGAAAAAAAATATTGTAATATGAGTAAGTAGTGAATCTGCTAAATGGGTCTCGCAGAAGTATGTAGAGCTGAAATTATGAACCGGAAAAAGACATTAATACGAAACTAAAGGATATGGTATTGTGATAATTATTTATTCTTCATTAATATAATATAGAGCCAATGTGGAAAGTGATGTAAGTAGAGGACAACCACGGAGGCGACACCTGGACCTAATAGAGTGTGTGCTCAAAAAGGCCGGCGGCGTTTGAAGTATGAGGAATAAAAGAGCATATATGAAAAGGTTGATGGATGTAAACAAAGCTAGAGAGGTTTGCCAGGATCGTACAAAGTAGCGATCAATAGTCTCTGCCTACCCCAATGAGAAATAATGGCGTGGGTATATGTATGCATGAATAATGAAATTATAATAAAACCAAGTAAAAACCTTAAATTAAACATTATAATATAATTAAATCCGAATCAAATAAATTAGGAACAAACTGCAAGTAAGAAAAGTCGAGACAGACGTTGATGCGCACCCTTTCGACCCCAGTGCCTCTGCCCACTCTCCGGGGGTGGTCAGACACCAACTTACACTTCACAATACAAGTGTGGGGTTGTCATTCGTAGCAGTCTAATTTATTTTATTTCCTTTGATGGATATGTTGTGGAAAGCATGATGGTTCAAAGGCAAATGCATAGCTAAGGTATTACTTTAAAGACACCTTTACACAACTATCGTATTAAATCCCTGAAGGGGTAGCAAAGGTACTAATAGTCATGAATTTAAAAGAACAGAAATATTAGTACCTCTATTATCATTTATGAATGTATGGCGTACACTTTGAGTTTAGTTTGAGTTAGGGTCGCGAATATATGTTTAAGCCCACAGCTAAAAGGATTGAAGGGGACAAAGGAGGAAAAGAAGGAAGGCCCACAGGAAAAAATAACAGAGCAAGGATTTTACATCCATATATAGTACATCCTCACGCCATAAGTTCTAATTGGGTTAGGCAATTATTTTTAGAATGAACGGAAATTGTTGATAAATTTCTACTTAACGCTTTAAATACTTAATGTCGCCTTGTAGATTATCCGAGAGTAGAAATAAATTAGTGCTATTTTTTGCCTATATTAATTAACACTAACTCAAATACTATTCGAATGAGACCGAAAATAATTAATTTCGCTTATAGTTTGATATATGTGATTAATCGTATGGTTTGTTAATAATTTTCTCCGTCCGAGACATGTTTTCAATATATTATATTAATTTCTAAAAATATTCTTATTAAGGAACTACCTAACTTCGACCATCGGAAGAAAATTTGTAAACGGACAATTCGCAACATTTCAAAACATTCAGAAGTCCAAGTCGATATTGGCTTTGCTGTGCCAAATCGAAAACAAAATGCATTTATATGGCTTACAAACACTTACCAATAATATGTTTATGTCATATTCTTGTTTTGGTTCTGTGTGGTGTCGGTTGAGAACAACATCAAACTATTTATTACCATAGGTTGTAATACGAAGGAGCTAGATTATCGAAAGCTTTTTAAGTGACTGATGGGTGATGTGATGGAAACCCACTGCAAAAAAGGATCGAGTTTCGGAACCACATGACGTCCGTGGCCCAGTGGATGGGTGACTAGCTTTTCGGTCCGGAGCGGAGGTTGCGAGTTCGATCTCCGCTGAGACCAACAATTGAGTGATGATAATAAATGATTGTTTCTTAGTCTTGGATGTTCTTTATATGAGTATTAATATCATATTAAATATATCGTTGAGTTAGTATCCCATAATAGAAGTTTTACCTAGTTTGGGGATATCTTGATCTGTGTATAATATGTCCGTATCTGTTTTATTTAAATTTCGCCCTGCTCAGCCACTTTTAAATATTATGTAAAAGAGAGAAGATTTACAAACCTACTTCAAGCAGCAGTCTCTGACGTAGTAGGTTTAGTTTCTGGTGACGACGATGGTTGAAACATGACGTAAAATGCAAAAAGCATGGGTTCCATCCCTAAATCATATGTTTTTCTTAAGGAGGCAGTTGTGGTTCATTTATTACTATTGTAAAATATCGCTATATTGATAAAGACATAAATCCCAAAGAGTGGGCAGCCAGAGTTACAATACGAGTACACCTAGTGTGGCCTTGTACTGTCAGCTTAGAATAATACTACCCCGATTTCTCCCACGGGTGTCGTAAGAGGCGACTAAGGGTATGGGGCTTTTTTAAGTGGTTTTCAGGCGATGCGGTTGGTAACCCATGACCAACGATACTTTATTTTTACCCTATTGTCATCTTTCAAATTCCAAATATGGCTGAGGAGTTTCCATCCCTGAAGCTCTGGCCCTTTTTGGGATTTATGGCCGTGAGTATATGTGTGTATGTATATATAACATAATAAAAACATAACATAAACGTTCACGCCGTTTATCCCCGAAGGGGTTGGCAGAGGTACCAATACTCCTGAACTCACATGGCAGCGCCATCTAGTGTCCAGAGAAGGTACCCACGTTTTGCTTAGACAGTGTACTCACGTGATAGGGGGCAGGCCTATCGCCGTTTTGTACGAATACACTGTCACATGACTAAGTACAACTCAGCCATGTGGGTTTCCTCACGATGTTTTCCCTCACCGTTAACAACCATGATAAATTAACCACACATATGACTTTAGAAAAGACAAATTGGTGTAGGCCCGACTCAGGATTGGAACTCACGCCCTTCTGTTTTCGGGCGGGTGTTCTACCCACTGGACTATCATGTTGCTATATGTATGTATATATGTAAGTTCTTATAGGCTCTGCCACAATTAAGAGTTTTGAGTCGTGAAGTTGAACATCAAAAACATTGCAACCATCATTTAGCCGTTACATTTAATCAATACTAAAGTACAGTACACATACATAGGTAATACTGCAGCTTTGCTCGTAAAATTATATTGCCTCCATTGTATTATATCGATTGGATTTGATGGAGCTTACAGACGGTATGTATTACATTTTGTATGTATAGATAAAATGTAATCGTCGAGTTGGGGAATATGTTTCTAGAAATGAAATAAACTAGTGTAAACTATTATATATCCATGCATACATACATACATATACTCACGGCTATAAATCCCTAGAAGGGGTAGCCAGAGCTAAGGAACTATAAATTCCTCAGCCACTTTTGGAAAATTGAGTGGGGAAAAGATGGTAAAGTTTAGGTTGTTGGTGATGGGTCTCTAACCGCATCGCCCAAAAATCCCTTAAAAGCCCCAATACCGTTAGTCGCCTCTTACGTACACCCATCGGTAGAAACGGGGTAGTGCTATTCTAAGCCGACACTACACGGAGTTCATATAGTTTATAAAGTTGCATGAGATGTAGTGGTTCATTTAAATTACTTATGAATTACTAAATTGGGTTCAGGTTATCGTACAGAGTAGGCATTAACAAAAAAAACTACATTTTTTTCTCGAGGTGTTTATTAGTGAATGATTGATGCGTGTATGAATTTGGTGTCCTAACAACCTTGGTCAAGTAATCATACATATCTTTTTACAAAAGACATAAATGTGTATGTCCGATTTTAGACTCGAATGCAGGCTGTTTATCATTTTCTCTTTTTGCCACATAACAACCAAGTTAGTGATCAAAATAGAACTTATTTATAGATGTATCATAATTTTACCGGGTATTGTATTTATTGCCTTAATGGAAGTAACATACGATCGCCCGCCGTCGGATAAGATTGTAAAATAAAGGTTTTGTGTGATGAGTCTCCAACCGCAGCGCCTTAAAATCATTTAACATACATACATACATATACTCACGGCTATAATTCCCTAGAAGGGGTAGCCAGAGCCAAGGAATTATAAATTCCTCAGCCACTTTTGGAAGTTGAGTGGGGAAAAGGCGGTAAAATAAAGGTTTTTGGTGATGGGTCTCCAACCGCATCGCCCAAAAATCCAATAAATAGCCCCAATACCCTTAGTCGCCTCTTACGACACCCGTGGGTAGAAAGGGGTAGCGACATTCTAAGCCGGCACTACACGGCAACATCAATGACAAAAATAATTTAAATAGCCCCAAAACTCTTTGTCACAACTTACAATCACCCATGAGAAGAAATGAAGTAGTGTTATTCTAAGCCAACACTACATAGCTACACTAGGTTTATACCTTTTAAAATATCGAAGAAGGAATGAATACTTATTATTAGCTGACCTAGAGACTAAGGCTGACACGGCGCGGCGGGTGATCGTGTACCTTGAAATAGCACAACCAAGTGCCTTCCTTACGTATATTATAAAATAGAGATATATTTATAATTTTCACATACAAAGTATTTGACGATGCAATAGACGAGCCGAAGGAAATGATTGACTTGGTCTGAAGGTAACATAGTAAGCAGGTTAGTATAGAAGTTGCAGATTTTTCTCAATCTAGATCTTATTGTATCCATAAAATATGAATTTCGAAATCCATTTGGAAATTCATACATACATATTCTCATGGCTACGAATCCCTTAACGGGGTAGCCAGAGCTTTGGAATGAGAAATTCCTCAGCCTTTTTTGGAAGTTGATTGGGGAAAATATACGGAAATAATAAATGTTTTTCGCAATCGCCCAAAAGTCACTTAAAAAGCCCATATACCGCCGTATTAGTCGCCTCTTAAGATCACCCACGGGTATAAATGGGGTAGTGTTATTCTAAGCCGACACTACACGGCACTATTGGAAATTCATATTATATTTAATCCTTTTATATGCTTGAAATTACAGACCCGTAATACGAGTGCATTTCTTGTTTGACTTTTACCACTTTTTTGCCCAAAAAAATGAATTTTTTTATGTTGAATTACGAACAAGAAGTATATGACACTGAACCTACACCTACATAAGAAAAGCTTATTTTAATTTGTAAAAAACATAGTGACATAACCAAGCCTTAAAAAAATCCCTTAATGTTTTCCTTCTAACAGTCAACAGCTCTTACAACCAAAACACTTTAATAACATATAACATAACATAACATAAACGTTCACGCCGTTTATCCCCGAAGGGGTTGGCAGAGGTACCAATACTCCTGAACTCACATGGCAAGCGCCATCTAGTTTCCAGAGAAAGGTACCCACGTTTTGCTTAGACAGTGTACTCACGTGATAGGGGGCAGGCCTATCGCCGTTTTGTACGAATACACTGTCACATGACTAAGTACAACTCAGCCATGTGGGTTTCCTCACGATGTTTTCCCTCACCGTTAGCAACCATGATAAATTAACCACACATATGACTTTAGAAAAGACAAATTGGTGTAGGCCCGTCCCAGGATTGGAACTCACGCCCTTCTGTTTTTCGGGCGGGTGTTCTTACCCACTGGACTATCATATTACACACTTTAATAAGAACAATATAAAATAGCAATCGGTAGTATCTGTCTATCCTAATTGGAACTGTTGGCATAAGTATGTCATGAATATATATGTCAGTCTGAGTCAATATTTAAAACCCATGCCACTTGCTTCTACGCCAAATTCTGCCACCAAAATCTCTCATTTTTATTCTTCGCCAATCATAAACCACTCATATCTTTATTCACCAAACATCAAAGTGTTAGTACGTTCAAGAATCCATATACAGCATGATGTTTTCTTACAGCTAATCTGCACACGCGAGGCGCGCGACCGCGGGCGGTGTGGTGGCGCTGCTCTTTTGTTTCGCTGTTTAATTTTTCCGCTCGGGACTTCGGGTGCGCACGACAGGCGGACATCAAGACGAGTAGAGGGGGATGGCGCGGATATTTAGTCTGGTGTCGTTTAAAGCTCATCAGCTTAGAAAATGGTTTGACTGCCTCAAATCAAAGCCATGGCCAATATATTTAAATCAATGTATTACTATTGTTACGACATCTGTTCGCAAGTAGGAGATAGGATTTGCCACTACTAGATAACAGATGGCGTTACTAGTAAGTAAAAAAAAAAGGAATTACTAGATGTTTCTCGAATATCGACTTTTCGAGAATGTGGTACTAGAACTTTCTGTAATATTCGCGTATTTGAGATTTGGCATATATAAAGAGCGACGCGTGCTACGGAGTTATTCGAGTGCGAAGAACTAAAGCGAGAACAAGCGAAATACTAGAGCGAAGAAATTAAATACGACAGTGCAGTGATATACGGATTACGGAAATAAGCTTAACGGTGTGGACAGTGTTACTATAACGGAGTAAATTAGTGTTGTTAATTAGTGCGAGTATCGATAGTTAATTATCGATAGTGTTTGTTGTGTTGTGTAAAGTGCGTTATTGGTCAATAAATATAATTACACCTTATTGCACGAAAGTGTGACTGGTATTTATCAAATTAAGAACCCGGTACGTAACAATTGGTGACAGAAGTGGATTTGAAGATGCCAGTTATGCCGAAGGAAGACGGAAGAGAGGGTGTGAAGACACGCGCTCAGAAAGCCGCAGAGGGTGAACAGCTGTCGGAAATGAGTTCATCGGTCACGAACCCTCGGAGTGACATTCCAGAGGAGACGTCCGCGGTGACTAACGCGCCGTCTACATCAACGGCGCCGGCGGCCGCAACTAATACTGACTTGACGATGATAGTTGAAATGTTTCAAAGCATGCGTGAAGCACAACAAAGCATGCGTGAAGCACAACAAAGCATACAGGATGTTGTGAAAAACATACATTCGGAGGTACAGGATGTTAAAAAAAACATACATTCGGAGGTACAGGGTGTTGTGAAACAAGAAGTTCGTGAGTTGCGCGAGGAACAGCAAACTAAGTTCTCACAAGTTCTCACTGCGGTCAATGAAGTCAGTGGTCGGGTGGTTACTGTGGAAAAAGACGTAGAGCAGATGAAGGAGCAGGTAACCACTATTGAGAAAGATATCGATGACATGAAGACCGACTTCCGCGGAATGGAGAAAAGGGTTCTGCAGCTTGAATCACGACCGGTCAAGGTTGTCTCCGGTGAGAATGTAGTAGCTGTCCATGGTCCTCGTGTGAAGGTTCCTCCCTACGACGGAACAACATCCTGGTCGGCGTATAGACATCAGTTCCAGACTGTTGCGGCTGCCAATGGTTGGACTGATGAACAGTGTTTGACTGCACTGACGGTGGCGCTCCGAGGTCAAGCACTGTCAGTAATAGAGGCGCTGCCGACTCCGAGTGGTGGTTTCAAGGACCTGCTGGATGCGTTGGAGTCTCGCTATGGAGAGCGACACCTGGAGCACGTGTTCCGCGCTCAGCTGCGTGATAGGGTCCAGCGTTCTGGAGAGGGACTTCAGCAGTGGGCCCTTGAAATCGAGAAGCTCGTCCGCAAGGCCTATCCCAGTGTAGATCCGAAGACGGTGGAAATGAACCTGGTGCAAGCATTCGTCGACGGCATCAGAGATATCGAAGTGAGAACAGCGGTGAGACTTCAACACCACACGTCTCTCAAGGATGCCTTGGCGAACGCTCTAGAAGTTGAAGCTTGCCGCCAGGATACGCGCCAAACTCATCGACTTCGTGAGATTGCGGAAGCAAATGAGGACGTCAAGGTCATTAAAGCACCCGTCGGAAGGAGTACTGGACCGATTTGTTATGGCTGCGGGAAAAGGGGCCATTTGAGATTAAGTTGCCCGCTGAGGAAGGAAGAAAAGAGGCAGGCAGAGGCTTCTGCCGCAAACGTCCAGGGAAACGAGCATTAGCCAGGACCGGGGGGCAGGTGCTGGCTAGAGAGGAGAAAGCCCCGACAATGACCATCTCACAAGCCTGTAACGGGAACAGTTTGGTGATATTGGGCTGTGTCAATGATCAAGACTGTAAGATGACCCTTGATACTGGAGCGTCTAGAACGGTGATCAATCCGGCACTGGTGAAAGCAGCGAATATCAAGTATAGCAGAGATACTAAGTGTCGGCTACTCTCCGCCTCTGGCCAGCGAATACCTGTCCTTGGTGAACTCTCAGTCAGGATGATGGTTGGCGAGACGTCGTATACTCATCAAGTCATTGTGGCTGAGATAATGGATGAATGCATACTAGGATTGGACTTCATGAAGAAATATAACTGCCGGATTGACATAACGAGAGGAATTTTCAAGTGTGGCCAGGAAGAAATCTTTATACTGGGTGGTCCCGTCGGTGAAGTGACATGCTTGAAAACCATCAATATTCCTGCGCGTTCTCAGAAGTTGGTTCCGGTGATGTTACCTGTAGACAGCGAGAAGAAGAGGCATCGTTGTGTGTTGATTGAAGAGACAGGGAAGAACGGGCCAAGGAAATTTCTGACAGCAAGAACTTTGGTTACAAGCAACAAGACGGCAATAGTGAAGGTAGTCAACCTTGACCAAGAAGATGTACAGCTTAAGCGGGGTGAAGTAGTTGGTCAGTGTGAAGAAGTAGTCTGGATGAGGAGCTGTCATTCTCCAAATGGGAAAGTCAAAGTGAAAGTCGATAATTCAACTGTAACTGACTTGTTAAGTGAGATCCAGGATGACTTATCTTACTTGGAGAGGATCAAGGTTAAACAGTTGCTGGTGAAATATGCTGACATCTTCTCAAATGCAGAAGGGGACTTAGGCAGAACATCTTTAGTGCAACACAGAATTGATACAGGGGACGAAAGACCTATTAGACAGAGAGCAAGGAGAATCCCAATCGCTAAGGAGAAAGAAGTTGAAGAATTGCTCGAAGACATGAAAAAGAAGAAGGTCATTAGTCCGTCCTCCAGTCCGTGGTGTTCTCCAGTGGTTCTTGTTAAGAAGAAAGATGGAAGCACACGGTTTTGTGTTGACTACAGGCAACTGAACAACGTGACAAAGAAGGACAGCTATCCTTTGCCAAGAATAGATGACACTCTGGATACTTTGAGTGGCATGAAGTGGTTTTCAACCCTGGACTGCAAGTCAGGCTACTGGCAGGTGGAAATACATCCGACTGATAAAGAGAAGACTGCGTTTTCAACTGGAAAGGGTTTGTGGCAGTTTAACGTCATGCCTTTCGGTCTCTGCAACGCGCCAGCTACTTTTGAAAGGCTTATGGAGTGTGCGTTGGCGGGATTGGTTGGCGAGGCTTGCCTGGTGTACCTCGACGACGTGGTCATAATAGGCAAAAGCTTCCAAGACCATCTCAAGAACCTGGAACAAGTCTTTCAGAAAATTCGTGGAGCAAACCTGAAACTGAATCCGAAGAAGTGCCGGCTGTTTAGAACTTCAGTGAACTATTTAGGACACGTAATCAGCCGAGAAGGAATTCAGACGGATCCGGAAAAAGTGGAAGCTGTGCAGAAATGGCCGACGCCAAAGGACAAAACAGACGTGCGAGCTTTTCTCGGCCTTTGCTCGTACTATCGACGTTTTGTAAAAGGGTTTTCTGAGATCGCCAAACCATTGCATCGGTTGACTGAAGATAAGAAAACCTTCTCTTGGGATGATGAATGCGAGTTATCTTTCAATGAGCTGAAGAAGAGGCTTTGCGAGACACCTATCCTTGGATATCCACAGCCAGAGGGACAGTACATCGTTGACAGCGATGCTAGTAATATGGCTATTGGTGGAGTGTTATCACAGATCCAAGGTGACAAGGAAGTTGTGATCGGATATTTCAGCAAGTCTCTATCTAAAGCGGAAAGAAACTACTGCGTCACGAGAAAGGAACTTCTAGCTGTAGTGAAGACCTTACAGCATTTTTACAAGTATTTGATTGGGAGACCGTTCAAGCTTCGAACTGATCATGCTGCACTGAAATGGCTTCTCCAGTTCAAAAACCCGGAAGGACAGGTAGCTCGATGGATCGAACAGCTACAAGAGTATGACTTTTCTATCGAGCACCGTAGTGGTAAATCTCATGGCAATGCAGACGCGCTTTCACGTAGACCGTGTCCGGAAGACTGTAAACATTGTAGGAAGCAAGAGTCGAAGGAGGAGGTCGTGAAAGTGACTCGAATTTGTCCATTGGATGGATGGGAAACAGAAGCTATGCAGAAGGCCCAAGAAGAAGATGAGAACCTCAGACCCATCATGAAATGGAAGAAGGAAAAACACGATCAACCGGCTTGGAGTGAAGTAGCGTCCACAGGAGTGAGTACGAAAGCTTACTGGGCGCAATGGAACAGCCTGGTTCTGATCAATGGTCTACTGTACCGGAGGTGGGAGAAACCCAACGGTAAAGAAGAGCACCTACAATTGGTCGTGCCCAGAGCCAAGGTTAAAGATGTACTGCGGGAAACACATGACGGTGTTTCGGGCGGGCATCTTGGGGTAAATCGTACGTTGCAGAAGGTTCGTGCGAAGTTTTACTGGCTTCATTGTAGGGACGACGTACAGGACTGGTGCCGGAAATGTACAACGTGTGCCGCGGTGAAAGGTCCGCAGACCCGGAGTAGAGGGGGATTACGGTTGTACAATGTGGGAGCTCCCTGGGAGAGGATTGCCGTTGATGTGGCTGGACCGTTTCCACAATCAGAGTCCGGAAATAAATATTTCATGGTGGTGATGGATTACTTCACTAAGTGGCCTGAAGTGTTTGCCATACCCAATCAAGAAGCAATAACTGTGGCTACAAAACTGGTTGAGGAAGTGATCTGTCGATTTGGCGTGCCCCTGGAGATACACTCTGACCAGGGAAGAAATTTTGAGTCACAAGTATTTCAAGAGGTGTGCAAACTACTTGGAATGCATAAAACCAGGACGACGCCATATCATCCTCAGTCAGATGGAATGGTGGAGAGGTTCAACCAAACACTGGAGAGACAGTTGGCGAAGATGGTTGAAAAACATCAGAAGGACTGGGACAAACACATTCCATTATTTTTACTGTCTTACCGGTCAGCTGTTCACGAAAGCACGAAGGAAACACCTGCTTTCGTCAATTTCGGAAGAGAGCTACGATTGCCTGTAGATTTGTTGACAGGAGGGTCACCAGATGAGCCGCAGAGTGTAACTGAATATGTAAGCGATTTGAGGGAAAGAATGCAAGATGTACATTCCCTAGTGCGTGAAAATGGTTTACATGCTAGTGAAAAGATGAAAACCAGATATGACCGTAAAGCTAACACGCCGCGTTTCGAAGAGGGTATGCTCGTCTGGTTACACAATCCAACTCGCCAGAAAGGGAAGTCCCCTAAGTTACAAAATAGGTGGGAAGGACCGTACAAGGTGGTCACTAGAATAAACGATGTAACGTACAGAATTCAACGCCAACCTAGAGGGGCTTGGAAAATAGTTCACATCGATCGACTTGCGAAGTACCATGGAAGCAATAATACTCGGGACGAGTATTAATGTAAGGAGGGGGTAATGTTACGACATCTGTTCGCAAGTAGGAGATAGGATTTGCCACTACTAGATAACAGATGGCGTTACTAGTAAGTAAAAAAAAAAGGAATTACTAGATGTTTCTCGAATATCGACTTTTCGAGAATGTGGTACTAGAACTTTCTGTAATATTCGCGTATTTGAGATTTGGCATATATAAAGAGCGACGCGTGCTACGGAGTTATTCGAGTGCGAAGAACTAAAGCGAGAACAAGCGAAATACTAGAGCGAAGAAATTAAATACGACAGTGCAGTGATATACGGATTACGGAAATAAGCTTAACGGTGTGGACAGTGTTACTATAACGGAGTAAATTAGTGTTGTTAATTAGTGCGAGTATCGATAGTTAATTATCGATAGTGTTTGTTGTGTTGTGTAAAGTGCGTTATTGGTCAATAAATATAATTACACCTTATTGCACGAAAGTGTGACTGGTATTTATCAAATTAAGAACCCGGTACGTAACACTATATTAACACTATATTAATGAATGGTAACTCTATGTATAAAATATAAGTAAAGTGCAAAATTTTATGGTAATTTTTCATTCATTCATTGAATTATTTTTCATAACATATAACGGCATTTTCTAAAATAATTTAGTAACTCAATATCATAAGAAATTTCAGTGCTGCAGGACCGACCTTAATTCACAGTATTGGCATATCGTGCTCTCTCACTTGCAGAACGTAATTTTTTTGCGTGCACGTTCCGTTCTCCGGCTCCCAATGATCAATAAGACAATATCTCGTCTATATATAAATTGATTTCCGAGCAAAAAACGCCACGTAATGAAATCTTTAAAAATTATCACATTCTTCTCCACTGCACTACTCTCATTATTCAACGTTGTTGTTTTTAAAGCAAAGCACTATTAAATACAGTTCATTATTTATGTAAAATGCTTCATTATAGCAATAGACGTACGAATAGCTATCAGGGCTTCAAGCTAGAATAATAGAACAAACAACAACTACAAATCCAAAAAAAACATCCTGTATCTGTATTTCATGAGAGAACAACCAAGTGATGTGAAGGCTGTTTTCAGCTACACTGTAATTAGTACAAGTGCATACAAACAACACTTCCTGCTACGAAAAATAACGGTTTTCATTAAGCGACTACGAAATTATGTTTTACTAGGCTCCAGCCGACTTAATTAAGTGACAGATCCACGGCTACAGTGATAACGACTTTTATTGTTAAAAATATGCTTTTATTTAAATTGTGGTACCAATTTTATAGGAATAAAATACTTTTATACTTACACCAATTGGAATATACTAATGGTAGAAGGGAGGAGTGAAAATTAAAAAAGAAACGGATTTGAATCCGCATTCAAATTAGTTACGCATACATACATACATGTTATATGCATTATACTCACGACATTATTTCCGGGTTGGGCCTACACCAATTTGTCTTTTCTAAAGACATATGTGTGGTTAATTTATCATGGTTGTTAACGGTGAGGGAAAACACCGTGAAGAAACCCATATGGCTGAGTTGTACTTAGTCATGTGACAGTGTATTCGTACAAAACGGCGATAGGCCTGCCCCCTATCACGTGAGTACACTGTCCATGCAAAACGTGGGTACTCTGAACACCGGGTGACTAAGTCACGTGATGTTCAGAAGTATTAGTACCTCTACCAACCCCTTCCGGTATATTCGGCGTGAAAGTTTATGTTATGTTATGTTACGTTATTATTTCCCAGTGTAGGTAGGTAGGTAGGCAGAGATTATAGGTCGCTACTTTTTGAGATCCTGGCAAACCTCTCTAGCTTCGTTTACTTCCATCAACCTTTTCATTCATAATAATACATACTTCCTTTAATTAATTATACATTTCTTCACACACATTCATCGTAATAAAGCGGGTCTCTCCAGCCAACTTTTCACCCTGCGAGAAACCATGGCGAGCTACATCACCGCTTCAGTGTTTATTTTAGACTAGGGAATGAGATTAAAATAGTGAAATTTTACCGTTCAGTGGTATAATTTAATGTCATTTTTTTATAATTAAAAATTCTAGTATATAAAATATGAAATTTCAGCTTAATTATCCATGTTTATTTAGCCATTCAAATAATTGGCCATAGCTTTTCTGAGACACATTTTTTTGGAATAGGAAGTTATTTCAATGTGCGTGTATATTGATATATAGTGTAACGTACGACACTGGTAGCCAACAAGTCATTACATCGCTAGATTTCTTAAAATCCACCTCAACTTAAAAGACTAACTTTGCTAACTCGCATCATAATATACCATGTACTTATTTATATATGAGATTAAGAGCAAAATAAACTTTAACCAAAAACAATTTTCAATTATTTTTTCTAAAAACTTAGGAAATTTAAAAAGGCACCTTTCTTAATTTTCTAAGTTACAAAAAAAAACGTTCTGGTAAAAACTAGTAACTGTAACTTATTTTCACTAAGCTTTCTTTTAATTTTTATATTGCCAAAATATTAAATAGAAAACAAATTTCAATAAATTTTCAAATATAGAATTGCATTGAATTGCAACCAAAATCTTATCAGCGTTCCAAGCCAAGCAATACAAATGCGGTAGAACATTTCAAATTTGGAACTGTCAAAGCGTTTACGAAGCTCCCTATGTAAGTGTCGGACATTAAGAAGTCTCTATGCTAGTCAAAGGCGGTATCGTGTGGTCCCATCGCACGTAGGTCACTCTGTGAATGCTTCTATCGAAAAGTGGGAACTGGCTAATATTTCAAGTGAAGTGTGTCTTAAGTGTTGTTGTGGGACATACGAGCGTTTATATTATTTTATGTAAATGTATATTAGATTTTTATATGAGACGTAACTTGGTAGTTTAACATTCTAATGAGTGTTCTTGAGATGAAAGAAATCACGCTATTGAGTTCGTGCCTGAAACAATATATTTTATGTTTTGATGGAATGGTGGAACAAAAAGTAATTTCAAATTGATCAAAGTGAGTTCAATTATTATAGAAGTGACATTTTAAATTGAAAGAAATTTGGTGGTTTTATAATTATATCCTCCTACTCCTATACAGCAAACGTATGTTTGAATATCTTTTGTTTTTACCTTAGCTACGTTGTAGTCAAGCATGAATGTTGAAACCAAATCATACATACACAATGAGAGATCTTTTGATACGTTCTTTTGCGGTATTTGTCATGTCATCAATGTTTGACAGCTTTGAGAGCTACAATATTGCAACTCACGACACGTAATACTGCGACCGATAAGTTCTTAGCCATGCTCATATATATACTCACGGCTATAAAACCCAAAAAGGGTAGATAGAGCTTCAGAGCTAAAAACTTCTCAGCCACATTTGAAAGTGGATAGGGGACAAGATGGTAGAAATAAAGTATCGTTGGGTCTCCAACCGCATCGCCCAAAAACCACTTAAACAGTTTAAATCTTTTTTGTTCATGAAAACCTCATGTGGGGATTATTACTAATAAATAAAGAATAAATAAAGGAAAGAAAAATTTCGACACAGGCGGGGATCGAACCCGCGACCTCGGGTAAACGCCCCGGACACTCTGCCAACTGAGCTAACGTGTCAGTTGGCTGCCAGTGCGAAATTCTTCTATCCTTTATTTCTTTTACACGTTAAAGTAGTGTTTGCGTTTCCTACCTCCTTTGCGTTTACCCGAGGTCGCGGGTTCGATCCCCGCCTGTGTCGAAAATTTTCTTTCTTTTATTTATTCTTTATTTATTACCACTTAAAAAGCCCCATACCCTTAGTCAACTGTTACGACAGCCGTAGGTTTAAAGGGGAAGTGACATTCTAAGGCGACACTACACGGCATTTCTTAACCATACAAACTTTGAAATCTAAATATATTAAATATGTACCTTAAACTTGACGTCGTGATAGCTCAATGGGTAGAACACCGGTTAACGTGCAAGCGACTAGTGTTCAAATCCCGGGTCGGGCCTACACCAATTTGTCTTTTCTAAAGACATATGTGTGGTTAATTTATCATGGTTGTTAACGGTGAGGGAAAACATCGTGAGGAAACCCACATGACTGAGTTGTACTTAGTCATGTGACAGTGTATTCGTAAAAAACGGCTATAGGCCTGCCCCCTATCACGTGAGTACACTGTCCATGCAAAACGTGGGTACTCTGAACACCAGGTGACAAAGTCACGTGATGTTCAGAAGTATTAGTACCTCTGTCAACCCCTTCGGGGATATTCGGCGTGAACATTTATGTTATTAAAACAGTACCCCGTATATACCGTGTCGCAAGATAACGGCACAGGAGTGCGACCGCAGCGCGTCGTGTGAAATATGCACAAGCGGTATCTGCCACAACGCCGTGTGAGCTCGAAAACAGCCTGTACGCAGGTGTCCGCTGCTGGAACTACTGGAATGAAGAGGCGGTCGGGAATCAGAAGGAAATTAATTATTTATTAAATACCCTTAAACACGAAATTGGTAAGAGAAAAAGGAGGCTCCAGCAACATTTATTTTTCTACTTGATATGGTATTTTTCAATCGTATGTAAGTGTTTTATTAAGTTATGTGTATTGGTTTTGCTAAGAAATCGCCTTATTAATTTTGTAAACAATTTGTTCATGAAAACCTCATGTGGAATCCCCACTTGAGGTTATTCTAAAGTGATGAGTTGCAAACAATATGATAGCTCTCGGGAAAGCAATTCTGTCTATGATGTAAAAAGGTGTGCATTCAAATCCCGAGTCAACCTTACACCTATATGTATTTTCTGAAGTCATATTTATGGTTAATATGTCATAGTTATAATCGGTGAGGGTTAATTATCGTGAGGAATTTCAGATGGCTAAGTTGTATTAATTGACCGTGTATTCATACAAAAATGATGATATACCTGCCTCTATCGCGTGAGTGCGCTGTCTAAACAAAATGTGAGTATTCTGAACAGCGAGTGACCAAAACATCACGTGATGTTAGCACTGTTCAGCACTGTAGAAGTCAAAAAGCACTAACTCATTGCTTCAATCATATGTATCTTACCGTCTTATCCTCACGCAAATTTAAAAAGGGTGGATGTATTTCTAATTTGTGAGTATGTGCATGAATGTATTCTACTTACTTATATAAAGATCATTACAACACCTTGTTACATATGAGTAGGCAGTCCAGATAATACTTGGGTTACCTGAAAGCTAGTAACAGGAAACTATTCTGATAGCCTTTTCGTAAGGTTTTACGGTTTTTTTCGGCATCTCTCGAAGCTGAGTGGGTAGGACTGAGCTATCAATGTCCGAAAAGCAACATTAAATTTAATTGAGAAAACTAATTAAATAACGGCGATAGGCCTGCCCCCTATCACGTGAGTACACTGTCCATGCAAAACGTGGGTACTCTGAACACCAGGTGACAAAGACACGTGATGTTCAGAAGTATTAGTACCTCTGCCAACCCCTTCGGGGATATTCGGCGTTAACGTTTATGTTATGTTATGTTATTATGTTAATAAAATAACGCTCTTTATCAAGCATTCACTTTGATATAAGTTTCCATCGGCTATCTGAACTTCCATCGTGGCGTAGACTGAGTAGGTGGCATTAAACTGTCTCAAACTGGGTATGCTTGCGTTGGAAGTTTATTTCAAAACGGACAAAGAAGTGAATTTAATGTTGCCGTGTAGTGCCGGCTTAGAATGTCACTACCCCTTTCTACCCACGGGTGTCGAAAGAGGCGACATATACATATATATTGTTGGAAATATACATACATACATACATACATATTCTCACGCCGTTAGTTCCCATTGGGGTAGGCAGAGACTATCGATCGCCACTTTGTACGATCCTGGCAAACCTCTCTGGCTTCGTTTACATCCATCAGTCTTTTCATACATGCTCTTTTATTCTTCATACTGCGGACACCTGCCTTTTTAAGCACATTTGCTATTTGATCCAAATGTGTCCTCCGAGGTCGTCCTCTACTAACATTACCTTCCACATTGGCTCTATATATCTCTTTCACCAATTTACTGTCATCCATTCTCTCTATGTGCCCAAACCATCTCAACATTCCTTTTTCTATCTTTCTTACAATATCATCTTTTACACCACACCTTTCACGAATCACATCATTCCTCACACGATCACATAACCTTACATTACACACTTTTCTGAGGGATCTCATTTCTACTGCATTCACTCTACTTTCATGCTTCTTCTGTCACACCCAACATTCACTGCCATACATAAGCGTAGGAACGAGGACAGCATCATGCACAGCCATTCGGGCCTTTTCAGACACCGACTGACTGGACATTAGACTATCCAGTGCTCCATTTATCGCATTACCCTTTTTCACTCTTCTCTCGATATCTTCATCACACTTTCCATCCCTAGTAAACAAACTTCCCAGATATACAAACTCTTTCACTTGTTCCAGTTTCTTACCATTAATCTCAATCACGCATTCGGTCATATTCACCTCTCTCTCAAAAACCATAGTTTTTGTTTTATCCACATTTTCCCTCATTCCCTTTTTTTCAAAATATATTATTGGATATTTTTTTCTTTTGGATCATTACCTGAGTTTTCCTCCCCTTCTTGGTACATACATTTAAACTCACGGCCATATATCCCAAAAAGTCGTCAGAGCTAAATACTCCTCAGCCACATTTGGAAGTTGATAAGGAAAGAGATTGTAAAAATATAGTATGGTTGGCGATGGGCAAATATTTTTCAGAGGAATTATCTGAATTGTATATTATCTGCATAACTGCATAAACCTAAGAATTGTGTTTGTCGAACGTCAAGAGTTTTTTTATGACGTAAGTTTTTCAATTATGGACAAAGAAATATAGATGTTTAAGTTTTCTATTACAGCAGAGGAAACAATAGTGTGTTGGTAGTCAGCGAAGTGTCGGTTTAAAAAAGTACTAACCTGTATTCTTCCCTGAGTGTTACGAGGTTACGAAGGGGTTTGGATATTTTTAAGCATGATTCAACTTTAACATACCAACATAATTTTATTTAACATAATTTAAAGAAACTATTTATCTAAACTTAAATAAATTTTGGACAGTTATTCAAAATGGGTAATTGTAAGTATAGGTTAAATAGTGTTACAGATTTTCGTATTTTTTTTTATTTTTCATAAATAATTTAATATTACAGGTTTCTAAAGGCCCCGCACTCGGATAAGACCTGTATTGCGGAAGACCTCACACGATTACTAATTTCATCTTATAAAAAGTAGGTATTATTTACAAAATTATTCTAACATTACAGCTATTGTTTCTTACAACTACTAAAAAAACAAAACTAAAACTAATCTGATTGCCATACTGTTTATTTTATCAATGGGTATGTTAATTAAAATTTTTGTTCTTTTTTTTTAGTCTACTCTAAATAATATTATTTGATACTCTTTCCTTCTTTATCTATTATAACTTGTCTATTGATTTGCACTTATTTATAACTAGCTTTTTACCCACGTCTTTTACCAAATAGACAAGTTAATTATTATATATTATTTATTATTATGTGTTATTCTTAAATATGCATAATTATCAACTTCCAAAAGTGGCTGATGAATTTATAATTCCTGGGAATATATATAGAATATATAATTCTAGGAAAATATAGCCGTGAGTATATGTATGTATGTATGGTTGAACACGTGGGTAGAAAGCTAGTTATAAATAAGTGCAAATTAATATATTATTCTGTAAGTATTAAGAGGTGGCAACAATTTTTACTTGTTACTAAAACGTGAACATCAATGTATGTTCCAAACTAGGTTTAGGTTTGGAAACAAATTTTTTAACGATGTTGATTTACAATTGATGTTGAAACATTAATACCACAATCTACTTGATCACTTCTCGGGCCTGCAATTCGAAAATAAAACTGATCTACAGTAAATATAAGAACATAACCTGACTTAATGTTGAATTATGGGACTCGTCGTAAAGTTCAAAAAGGAGTTTTATTCGCAATAAGATTTTTGTCACTAACTTATGGAAGTAAAGGGGAGAAACAAGTGGTTGGATACCCTACCCTACATAAACATAAACATAAACGTTCACGCCGCATATCCCCGAAGGGGTTGGCAGAGGTACTAATACTTCTGAACATCACGTGACTTTGTCACCTGGTGTTCAGAGTACCCACGTTTTGCATGGACAGTGTACTCACGTGATAGGGGGCAGGCCTATCGTCGTTTTGTACGAATACACTGTCACATGACTAAGTACAACTCAGCCATGTGGGTTTCCTCACGATGTTTTCCCTCACTGTTAACAACCATGATAAATTAACCACACATATGTCTATAACGCGATAACATTTTTGATTTATAAGCAAATTCATTGTAATAAATCACAAATAGCTGACATTCACTTAGCTGTATGATATTATGGTAAGACACCGCAATAGACTAGTAATCCCTAACGAATGCGAAGAGATTTTGAGAAAAACAATATTACAATATTATAAATGATGAAGTTATTTTCATATCAAGCTGAAATATACACACAACTCCATTCCTATGGCATGAAAAGTGTAAAATGTTAATTAAATCGTTATTCAGGAGACGTCTCTGCTAACTCAATATTATTGTACAGCTGCCAAGCAGCCGATGCGCCTTACAATGTTAAATTAAATTACTACAACTAGCAATTTTGATCACGATCGTTGAAAAATGCATCAGGTGTTATATAACCCGCTCTTATACGTTTTGATATGTAATATTAATATTTTTTTTATTTTCCAAATAACATAACAGTCTTAAATTGGAACAAAGGAGTATTTTATTTATTTTGTTTTATTATCTTTTGGGAGCTTACAGTTTTACAATATTTATTTCACAGTTCTTAAGTACACTGACGTCAATCCCCGTAAAGGTAGCCATAAAGTTTTTTTTTCTGAAAATCATGTTACGTTTTATAACAGCCCACTGTATTGGGGTAATTCAACCACCATAGCTTTTTACTATCAAGCCGTATGCTGAAGTATAAGATAATTATATGGATTTCCTTAAGTCAATAAAAAATGTCTTGATATATGAACCAAAGATGTAATTTCAATAAAATTACCGAGGTACATTCATTGAAATTAAATTTCATTGTCTTCTATGAAGGGATGAAATATAAAAACTATTCAGATAGAAATGCAGAAGTCCATAACAATGCAGTTGATATACATTAGGTTGGACTACGGCTTCACCTTCACGTCATTATTTGAACTCGTTTTTTTATTGCTAGTGAGAAGCACTAACCCATATCTTACCACAACTAAGGATTTTTTTTTATTCTCCCAACCAACGTCCGTAAGTGTATGTTATTTTAGAATTTCTAATCGTAGTTACTCTAGTCTGATATACATAATGCCTTATTAACACAAACATCAAATTTTAACAACTCTTATATTCTTAACATCCTTAAATCAACTTCATGATCGATCTGGTATTGTAAACCAAAATATATCGTAACTTATTTAATATTTCAAAATGAGTAAGTATACAAACATAAAGGCATGCCATTTAATGTAACTTATAAAAAATATATTTTTTTGCGGTATTATAATTTTTAGTTAGTGAAAACATATTGATATAGAAAACTATAACTTATCAAAGTTATAGTTTTCTTTCTATTTCAGGCATCAGCCTGTTAGATAGCCCATTTTGCTCTCTAACATGGCAGTTTGAATGCGCTATCAACTAATTTTAAACTAACCGACTAATTCTTTCCTCATCACATTACCGAACAATGAAAAGAGCAGCACAAAGACAATAAAAAGAGTCAACAGAAAAGAATCGTGAAAAAAGCTCGCAACATTTCCACCCCTAAGCACATTTCAGCGCGTCTCAAAGGCTAACGATTCGAAGTGTACTGTCCCATAAATCTGTGAGTAGTTGATTGATACATGGCTGGGGGTTGACGCCCATTCAGTAATTTACTGCGCCCGCCCGCCCATACTCCGCCCAGATCAACGCAGATACCAAGAAAGCCTTTTGTTTTGCATTAATTCCTTTTAGCGAAATCTTTTCAGACGGAGAAAATTTCTTTTCGTTTGATTATTGCAGAGATTAGCTGCGTTACTGTTGTGAATCATAGCGGAAGTTTGTTTTAAAATATGTATCCTCGATGGAGTAGACTGAATCATAAAAAGCGTTATTTCGTTTTTGTGAAAGTTGAATATAAATGTATTTAAGATGCATAAGGTATAAGGCATAATATGATGTGTGATAAAAATTGGTGTGTAGTGATGGCTTACAATGGCACTGACCCATTTCTTTCCGTGAGTGTCGTTAGAGGTGGGTAGGTCTTAAGGTATTGTACTTTTTAAGTGATTGTAGGAAGGTATTGGACTTTTTAAGTAATTGTAGGAAGGTATTGGACTTTTCAAGTGATTGTAGGGTAGGTAGGTAGGGTGCAACCGTGATAGCCCAGTGGTGGGTAGAACACTCGGTTATCGTGCAAACGACTAGTGTTCAAATCCTGGGTCGGGCCTACACCAATTTGTCTTTTCTAAAGACATATGTGTGGTTAATTTATCATGGTTGTTAACGGTGAGGGAAAACATCGTGAGGAAACCCACATGGCTGAGTTGGACTTAGTCATGTGACAGTGTATTCGTACAAAACGGCCTATCACGTGAGTACACTGTCCATGCAAAACGTGGGTACTCTGAACACCAGGTGACAAAGTCACGTGATGTTCAGAAGTATAAGTACCTCTGCCAACCCCTTCGGGGATATGCGGCGTGAACTTTTATATTATGTTATGTTATCGCGTTATTATTAAATTAGAAAAATTATCGCATATTACGCCTCATAAAAAGACAGTGTCTCGCCTTGCATGAAGTTTGATTCAGGTATTAGAATTGTGAACGTCTACATATTATAGGTTTGTCAATTGAAAGATCTTAAGCTTGTAAAAGTAATTCGCACATATATTTTGTAAAATAATGATGATCTTCGAATTATTCTGGCAAAACTCTCGAGCTTCGAAATCGGCAGCAATGTTCTCTAACTGCTCTTTTTGTTTCTGTTATTTCAACATTTTATAGTTAATAATAAATGACATAACATACATAAACATAAACGTTCACGCCGTTTATCCCCAAAGGGGTTGGCAGAGGTACCAATACTCCTGAACTCACATGGCAAGCGCCATCTAGTTTCCAGAGAAGGTACCCACGTTTTGCTTAGACAGTGTACTCACGTGATAGGGGGCAGGCCTATCGCCGTTTTGTACGAATACACTGTCACATGACTAAGTACAACTCAGCCATGTGGGTTTCCTCACGATGTTTTCCCTCACCGTTAGCAACCATGATAAATTAACCACACATATGACTTTAGAGTAGACAAATTGGTGTAGGCCCGACCCAGGATTGGAACTCACGCCCTTCTGTTTTTTCGGGCGGGTGTTCTACCCACTGGACTATCATGTCGTCAATAATAAATGAATGCTATTAAAAACTTTATCTGTATCTGTAGTATCTTATTAGTCGATGTCCCTAGTTTTTTTAGAAAATTGCGTATATTTATTTTATATAAGGATAATTTTCAAAAATTTATATTTAACCAATATAACTGGCAACATTTTTTTGATTCCTGCTGAATGCAATACATACAGTTTGCATTCCTCTTGATGGTTATTACATTTTCAAAAAAGGTCTCGACTTCTATTTGATTTCTTTAATTGCCATGAAATTTGAGCTCATCATAACACTACTTCACATGTTTCCATAGGCATAACATAACATAACATAAACGTTCACGCCGTTTATCCCCGAAGGGGTTGGCAGAGGTACCAATACTCCTGAACTCACATGGCAAGCGCCATCTAGTTTCCAGAGAAGGTACCCACGTTTTGCTTTGACAGTGTACTCACGTGATAGGGGGCAGGCCTATCGCCGTTTTGTACGAATACACTGTCACATGACTAAGTACAACTCAGCCATGTGGGTTTCCTCACGATGTTTTCCCTCACCGTTAGCAACCATGATAAATTAACCACACATATGACTTTAGAAAAGACAAATTGGTGTAGGCCCGTCCCAGGATTGGAACTCACGCCCTTCTGTTCTTCGGGTGGGTGTTCTACCCACTGGACTATCATGTCGCTGTACCATAGGCATGCATTATAAAAAAAAAATTGATTCCCTCATTATAGATTTATAAATTGTAATGTATCATTTTAGCATCAGAGATTAAATCACATAAAATCATTAATAACAAAGCCAACACTAAAACCATAGAGCTATGCACTGCCCATCATTCCATGACGCGCCGTCACTCAGCGGAAATTGCCCTCGTGTGCCATCGACATTTTTCCATTTACCTACAAAACGCATTGTCCTGACGTGACGGCCATTCATGACTGAAACGTTTAATGCACTCATTATTTCATTCACGAGTTTTCCTATGAAAAAAAGCAATTAGAAAAGGTAGCTGGCATATTATCGATTTTTTGTGACAATAGTATTTCAACCCAAGATTTGTTTTATTTTTGGCAGAACTGTTTATAGCACACTATCAAAACTAAATTCGTTTGACATAATTTTTATTATTTATGTATATATTTTATATAGGTACGTATACTTTCACGTTTAGTGGAGTACCAGAGCTTAAATATTAAAAATTTCTAACTACTTTTGGATGTTGAGTGGGGAATCGATTTGTAAAATATAGGATGGTCAGAATTGGGTCCCCAGACATACTCCCCAAATAATCACTTCACATTATTCTTAGCCGCCACCTAACACAAAAATAATATACTCTAAAAGGCCCGAAACCCCTACTTCCTTACAAGCCTCCCAAAAGCACACAACCCCAAGCCCAGTGAAGCGAATTCAGCAGTACACTCGGCGACAGTCCCTCACAGCCACAAATAACTCAGCAAGATTTGTTGTCACTGCCGCCTTCCGCCGCGACACGCCAGTAATGAAAGACGCTTATCTACTCGACTGTACCTCAGACGAACGCCTTATCTGCGCGACTACCAGATTGGTTTAGCTGCTTCGCCGATTTGTTTTGTTGAGATGTTTCATGTTTTTGAATATGTATGGATGTTGGATTAGTTAAAATAGGTAGATTAAGGTGTGCTGTGATTATAGTGAAATTAATTGACGATGAGAAATGTCATGATCACATTACAAGCCATGTAGACTCCGCCGAGGTAATCGAGGGTATCTAAAATAGAGCGATTAGAACAAAGTCCACCACACTGGCCTAGTTCGATGCGGTAGTTTTTAAAAACACAGCCGGTTTCACATATTCTCCAAAGCACGGAATCGTTTTATTTTTTACAAAAACAGGTGCTTTAACCTTCAAAAGCCTATTGGCAAACAAATAGTAATTTCACTGAAGTGAACTTGTACCTCCAGGTTATAAGCCTAATAAGCCTTATACTCAACCCTTTAGAGTCTAAAGGGTCTAAAGTATAGACCATAAAAGTAGGCAGACATTTGAAAAGTATAAATATGTAAATGTATTATCGCAAGGCTAATAAACCCGTCAGACCTGAATATGACAAAATTGTATAAAAATAGTCCGTTTGACTGGAAACTTTGAATTGAACGCTGTCAGTTTAAAACGATTCGGATATAAATTGATTTCCATTTTCGAGTATTTTTACGATATCACAGATTTACATTGCATATTCATTATAAGCTGTCAACTGACAAAAATATATAGATCGCTCACGAGGAAATAAGTGTTGCCTCAGAAAGGTAGCAAAATAAAAGCCTATATTTTTGACTACTACGAAATATTCTATGATTCTTCGACCCCTGGATAAGAAAAAAATCTTTTGTTGTATTTTTTTCGAAATTCCTTCGATAGATCCAGTTTTTTTAAATAGATTTCCGCCTTAACACACGCAGTAAATCTATATTGTATGAAAATTAGCCGTGGTGGTATTATTCAATATAGTCAACTGATGTATTTTTAATAATACTTAATACTTCAGTTAACCTTGCTTTAAGTTATATTAGGAATACTTTTATTAACTTACGGCTGTATTACAAACCCTTCGACACTCATTTAGCAGTAACATACATACATATACTTACGGCTATAAATCCATCGAAGGGGTAGCCAGAGCTAAGGAATTAGAAATTCATCAGCCACTTTTGGAAAGTTGTGTGGGGAAAAGATGGTAAAATAAAGGTTGTGGGTGATGGGACTCAAACCGCATCGCCCAAAAATCCCTTAAAAGCCCCAATACCGTTAGTCGCCTCTTACGTACACCCACCGGAAGAAATGGGGTAGTGCTATTTTATGCCAACACTACACAGCAAATAGCAGTAAATAGGAAAAAAAATGTAAAGATTTGTAACTATTGAAAAACTATGTTTCTTATACTATTAAAAAAACAAAAGATAAATATTTTTTTCTATGCAAAAAAACTGCATACAGACCACCCAACAGCCACAAAATCATAAAGTACCTTAGCTCCCTCCCCGACGCGCCCCACACCCCTGCTAATTTAGCCGAAGGCACACACGGAGTAACTGACAGACATATTTTTCCGCGCAAAGGCACGTTTTGTTAATTTGATTAGCGAGTCAAAGAGCGTCACGGGCACGCCTCCTTTGATCAGGCAAAAATTTGGATATGTGAACTGGAGGCCTGAAGCAGTCGACTTTGCCGATATTAGGGGTGCTACCGTTCTACTGTGGTCCTGTTGTTATGCTTACTATTTATATACATATGTATATTTATAACATAATGCAAATAGTAGACAGGGCAGTATAGTGGCAGAAAATAAATTTTAAATAATTTCGTCAGTTACATGGCTCATATTTTTTGTTAGTCATTTCTTTTAAAATATTAATACGAAGACGGGACTTGTCACATCACTGCTGATGCTTTGCAAATTTTGCAATTTTATGCTCCAATTCCCACTTTCTGATTAGCTAACTAATGAACTAAATGTTTTTTAGTCCACATTACATTCATAGTTGCAGGCATACATTGCTATTCTGAACTGCTAGACGACAAATTTGTTCCTACATTTTAAGACAAAGCTTAAGAGATATCTAAAATTAAAAAAATGCAACTTCTACAACACTTAATAATATATGTTTGCACATGTTAACCAAGCAAATGATTTAAAACGATGATAAAACATGACTTTCCTAAAAAGTCATCAAAAAGTGGGAATTTTAAGTTTGACACATAAAAGAGAACATATTTATATGTCAGCTTAGAATAGCACTACCCCATTTCTTCCGGTGGATGTAGAGGCGACTAACGGCATTTGGGCTTTTAAGGGATTTTTGGGCGATGCGGTTGGAGATCCATCACCAACAACCCTTATTTTATCATCTTTTCCCCACGCAACTTCCAAAAGTGGCTGAATAATTTTAAATTCCTTAGCTCTAGCTACCCTTTCTAGGGATTTATAGCCATGAGTATATGTACATATATGTATGTATGCATATTTATATAAAAAAGTGAGAGGATTCCCTGTATCATAAAAAAACAACTTTGCTTACCCCGACGAGAATTAATGTGAATCAATGTTGTTTATTACAATACCATTAGTTTCATAATTAGTAAAATGAATAGAGCCAACCCTAATGAGCTTATCACAAGATAGCACAATTATTCACGTTTACACATCCCTGAACACTGCTCAGTTTTGAAATCGTTCGAAAATAATAACAGCTGCTTATAAAACTCACTCAAATGAATTGTTTGATTATTTATTAAATAAGATGAAGAGAAGCACATTTTTATTGTAAATATACATTTATATTAGTTTTATTCTGCCCTAAAACTATCATTATTATTGCGATTGGAAAAATAACTACACATACTTTTTCAACTCTTATATTATATAAAACTGCGTATGTAATATATAAGTCGTAACCGAATCTAATGACGCCTTCAGGTGTTAATTTAATTTCTTTTAAAACACTGGTCTATATACTGTATATTGTGTGCACATGTCGCAGGAAAATCGTCAAACTCGTTAACTTGTTAGTTTCCTAGGAAAGTTGTAAGTTGACGGAAATCCGTCAAACAAAAAACTCCTCTGCCAATTGAAGTTGATTGAGAAAATATGGTAATAATAAATGTTTTTGGTGACGGGTCTCCAACCACTTCGCCCAAAAATCACTTAAAAAGCCCCTATACCCTTAGTCGCCTCTTACGATCACCCACGGGTAGTGTTATTCTAAGCCGACACTACACGGCACTTGAGTAAATAAAAAGCATGAATTTAAAGTAATGACAATGTTTTAAATATAAATGAGGAACTGGCTAACTAGCCGTTAATCTTACGTAATAATAAACGAAAACTACGAACAATTGATTACTATTACGGATTTTTATTATATTGTAAATCAACCAACTATCTGACTTGCTTTTCAATCACTCACATCACAGTAGCGAATCACAATAGTTTGAGCTACAGAATTAGAAGGTGGCGGTGGGTACGCAGCCACTTCACTCAACAATCACTTAAAAAGCCTTTGGTTTTCTTTTACGACAATTATTGGACTGAATATTTTTATTTATTGAGTAGAATACAGTTAATCGACTACTATTTCTCGTAAATACGCTTATTATAGTTTGGCAGTACTCTTATTATGTTTCCTCATCAGCGTCACCAGGTAGTCCAGATCTCAAATAAACCTTGTTCTAATAGTTTTTCTTTATGTGCGCGTTGAAATCTACCTCTGTACCATATTTCAGCTCTCTAGGTCTATGGAAAAAACATGTTCTATTTTGATGATCAGTGAGTCAGTCAGTCAATGTCGAAAGTGAGAAACTCTGCATTAGTTTAACTTCGGAATTAATTGATCTACTGACTTGAAATTTTGGATTGAATGCAGTAGAGATGAGGTCCCTCAGAAAAATTTGTAATGTTAGATTGTGTGACCGAGTGAGAAATAGCGTTATTCGTGAAAAGTGTGGTGTGAAAGATGATATTGTAAGAAAGATAGAAAAAGGAATGTTGAGATGGTTTGGGCACATAGAGAGGATGGATGATAGAAAATTGGTAAAAGGGATCTATAGAGCTAGTGTGGATGGTAATGTTAGTAGAGGACGACCACGGAGAACACACTTGGACCAAATTGAGAGTGTGCTCAAAAAGGCTGGCGTCCGAAGTATGAAGAATAAAAGAGCATGTATGAAAAGATTGATGGATGTAAGCGAAGCTAGAGAGGTTTGTCAGGATCGTACAAAGTGGCGATCGATAGTCTCTGCCTACCCCAATGGGAATTAATGGCGTGAGTATATGTATGTATGTATGTACGGTTCCAGAAAAGGATGGTACGGCAGTGTTTGCTTCGCGCTCGACTTGGCGGGGCACTGCATCTGAAGTAACCTTAGTATTAAATTGAAATTTGACGTTCAAAAAATAATGATTTATCTTTTGATATCACTTTGAAATAAATGCTTATTTTATTTTACTATATAACCATTAAGTACCACTAACATATATAATACAACATTATATTTAATGAACACTCTTAAATCGTTTTAATTTTATGTAATTGACAGCAAATAAAAGTAAATTAAGAGATTAGCATTAAGTAAGAAAGGAAAAGACATGCGAATGCGTCACGTCACGTGACCACCGCCAGCCAGCATTGACCAACATCCCTCTCTTCGCGCCGCCAGCGCTGCATTGACAACTTGCCTAGCGGGATTCAGAAAACTTGTAAGGTTCCTAAAAGTACAGAATTTAAACTCGGAAACTTGTCAAAAATGATCCCCACTTACAAGTTTCCTGAGGTAGGCCCGTTATTTTATAAGTTTCCTAAAACTTATCAGGTAAGATGTAAATTCGCATGCTGTTTGACGGATTTCCGTTAACTTACAAATTTCCTAGGGAACTTATAAGCTAACGAGTTTGACGATTTTCCTGCGACACATACATTAAACAGACAGAAAACGGGCTTCAAGCGCAGCAAAATTTACGAAATTAGCTTTTCTTACTGGTTAATAGTAAAATCGTTTCTTTATTAGTTTGAGACAAATAATACTTTTGAACATAAACATAACATAAACATAAACGTTCACGCCGAATATCCCCGAAGGGGTTGGCAGAGGTACTAATACTTTTGGAGGATAAAGATAAATAATAATATTTTTGAATGATTGCGATAAATAATGTGTGCAGTATTTTTGCTATTTTAACGGAGCCGGGTCATATTTTAAAAAAATATGTTATGTACTTTTAAAGCTGTTTGTGTAACAATTAATAAAAATAATAAAATAAAAGACCTACAGGACAAGTATTATCTCTGCCACTGATTCACAAACACACGACATTAATTAATTCATCGTCTTTACAATCTTAAGAAGATATCTACCGCTGACCAAGACCTCCCATAAAGTTCTCCACTTCGATCATTTTCCCAATTTACTCCAATTTTTATTAAAAGCAGACATAAAATGAAAATGTCCCGGACATGTAGGTAAAACAATTATCCAATTTAAACATTAAAGATCGCGTTTATAACATTTCAAAGCAACGTCGCGAACATAACTCAAAGACGAACCGTGGCGTCCATACTTGCTGACTAATTGAATAAAAATTCACATTGACGAAGGAATTTTATTATTTTAATATTTTTTCAAAGATTTTGCTATAAATCAACACTCGAATAAATCTACATGGCTTTGTCATTGTTAATTTGCCTTGTTTGTGCATGAAACCTTATTTGGAGATTATTTACCAATCAGTTAAGGAAAGTAACAATTTCGACACTAGCGGGACCCGAACCACGACCTCCGGGTATACGCCCCGGTCGCTCTTTGTTTGTCATTCTTGTTTGCTGGCATGGCTTGAAAATAAATTATTATAGAAAAAGTTACGTACACGGAATATTGATATATTTTCAATTAATTGTTTTGGATCTTCCTAATAATTACGATGCAAGTCCAGCTAGGGTCCTATAGAAAAATCAGAAACACCCCATGTTTCCTTACTAAATATACGATTTTTTATAACAGTTCCCATTCCTAGCTCCATTGCGAAATCTTTGAAAATTCCTCAAAGGTATACATGGCTGGCTTATCTAGCCGCGGGTGTATTGTAGGTAATTATTATTTCTCTTTGTTTGTCCGTCGGTCCGTCCCTTTGTTTCCTCTCCTTCTTTTGTACGCTGTTACATATTCTTATCTTGATTTGTACATTTTTTACACAAATTCTCGGAAGCACAGATTTTCTGTCTTGTACGCTTGTTTGTGGAAATGTGACTGTTTTTTGTGTTTCGAGCTTAAGCTAGATATTTTTTGACGTTTTCTTTTTAGAATTTATCCTTGATATTTTTGCTTCAAAGTAAGCTCTTGGTTTTTTAAAAAAACCTAATTATTTTTACATTACTTAATTTATATATGTTTTAACAAAATGGAAACGACCTCTCACCTACTTGACAGAAACCTAATTTTTCATACAAATTTCGATAATGAATAGGGTCGGTCATTCGCGGAGTCATTTTTAAGTTATGTAATATATTGTTGCAACCACGCTATCAAACCTCATGAAAACTTAATGGGAGCACTCTGTAAGGACATCCAACAAAACAAAATAACTACATTTTTAAATTGATTGACCATTGACGGAGTATAATTGCCTTGCAAACATAAAAAAAAAACGAAATAATACGATCGAAATTGAGTACCTCCTTTTTATGAAGTAGGTCGAAAAGGAAAGGAAAGAATTGTCAGGTTCCCTAATGGTTGGATAAGAATTGTTTTTATCAAATCTATCAGTATTCCGTATACTCTTAATTGTGTACATATATTAAAATAACTATAAAGAGACTACTACTGCCGTCAAACCATAGTTTTGCAAGTAAGTAGTTTTGAAGTCAGTATATAACATACATACATACATATGCTCACGGCTATTAATCCCTGAAAGGGGAAGCCAGAGCTTCAGAATCCGAAAAGACCCATCACCAAAAACCTTTATTTTACAATCTTTTTCCCACTCAATTTCCAAAAGTGTCTAAGGAATTTCTTATTATGAAGTTCTGGCTATCCCTTTTAGGAATTCATAGCCGTGAATATATGTATGTATTATTGATAAATGAATAAATAAAATGACTTGTATGGTATTTACAATAAGCCTGTTAAATGATTTAATAAAATTGTTTCTAAATATATTTTTTCTACTTATTCGTTCTTTAAGTTCATAATTCAAATTCGAAATTAATTATTTGATTAAATTTACACATTGAGACAACTTAACACAATAACAAATAGATACAATTTTGAGAATACCCTTCAAAGTAATAATTTTGATCTTTATGTAACCGTTTGACATATTTCCACTATCTATATTATATAAACTACATTAATGATTAAAATATTTGACGGTATTTCAAAATTATTTATCTTAAAACAGTTACTATTGGGTATCACTTTCTAGTATTTTTTCCGACATTATAAGGGCTGTTATGAACTTAACTTATGGTTTGGATTTAATAATTACAATTTTTATTTTTACTACTCAAAGTAAGGCGAAGCAAAGAGGAGGGTTATTAGTTTGACATAATTTACATGTATTAATTAATTAATCTGATCTGTTCAACCGTAACTTCTATACTAATAATATCAAACTTTGATGAATGAGATGGTGTTGATTGCAGAAGATCAAAGATTTAAAAAATGCATAACAAGAGTAATTAATAAAAGCAAACCCGAAACCTTGTAGCTATAATTTCTCAGTTTCCGTAAACATAACAAACATACATACATATACTCACGGCTATAAATCCCAGGAAGGGGTAGCCAGAGCTAAAGAATTAGAAATTCCTCAGCCACTTTTGAAAATTTGAGTAAGGAAAACATACATACATACATATACTCACGGCTATAAATCCCTAAAAGGGGTAGCCAGAGCTGAGAAATTGGAAATTCCTCAGCCACTTTTGGAAATTTGAGTGGGGAAAAGATAGTAAAAATAAAGGTTGTTGGTGATGGGTCTCCAACCGCATCGCCCAAAAATCCAATAAAAAGCCCCAATACCCTCTATGCAAACATTTTCGAAATATAACTTAACATTTACATCCGGCTACGAATTAAATATCAAAAAGTTATTGTCGAATAGATAAAATAAAACATCCTCTTCACCACTGAAAATGTAATAGTTATTTCTAAGCTATCAATGCTATTCATAGCTCAAGGATCAACCATACAATACCATTTAGCGATGCTCAAAATGTGATTTAAAATATCAAAAGCAGAGAATACAGACGCAGCCAGACTATAGCAGTTCGACATTTTAGTCACGAGCGCATTTTATGAGTAATTCCATAACTTTGTATGTGAATTTCGGGAGCGTGTTTACACGCATGTGATCGGCCCATATCTTACCGGAAATAACCGGATTTTACCGCTTTTCACCGCTTGGAAGCGGTTCAGACTAGATGGATGATTATTGGAATCGTTTTATTGGCTTTTTTGTCACGATTGCAATTAAAACCCCCTGTGTTTGTTATATTTATTTATTTGTATTTTATCAACATTCATATTTTTCCATGATATGTGGAAATCAGAAACAACTTTTCCGTTGTAATATTTTTCTAATAAACTCATATTTTAGATTCTAGAAATCATGTATCTGACTCGTAGGGTATCCACAAGACTTCACTATGTTTGCGTTCAAATGATCATTTAGCTTGTGAAAACTGCTTGGGTTTATGATTGAAAGACCCAACAATTTATATGATTTTATCATCTAATGATTTTTGGCACGTTTGGCAAGAAAACTACTAATTGTATTTGTATCCAAAAGTATTATCTCTTTAGAATGCATACATTTTCCATTCCATAATTGTATTTTACAAAAACGATTGTACTTCATATTCATTCGTTTTTATGTACCTCAGAGGATAAGCCTCTGTATGTACTCAAACCACATAAAAGTACAATTTGGTACTATATAAAATAACCATTATAAATGTTTTTTAGGATACCTCATCTCTATTGCATTGATTCCGTTCTTTTGTATCTTTACCAAAATATGCAATTTATTACAATGAGTCTTATAAATGAGGTAACAGTGTCGTATCCTGATTGAACACAAGATTTTATCTACCTGACTTAAAGTTAAACAAAAAATAAATATTGGACATTTATTGGACATCTACCGAACATGTTTTTAATCCAGCAAATCTTTCCATTCATGGGTTGTCTGGAAGAGATCGCTCTTAGTGATAAGACCGCCAGTTGTACTTTGGCTTTTGTACCGATCTTTGTTGTTTTTTTGTGATGTGCAATAAAGAGTTTTTATTATTATTTCGGGAACACTTTTAGCTTCTCGCCTCTCCCATGGCCGAAACAGAAAATTAGAATTTTAAATGGGAGAGGCGGTACTCCCCGACAAGAGCACAGTCGGTCGGGGTCAGGGAGTCAGGTTCAAGAACCGACGGACGATCCGAGCCGTATCGAGCAGCACCGCTTTCTGCATCTGTGCTGGAACCGACACGCCACAGAAATCCAACCGCCTCAAGTTGGTCGCGAGGCTGGTTGGAATTAACCCGTTCGCGGACAAAACAATTGGGATTATTTCTGTCGAAGTCACACCCCACATGTCGGTGATCTCGTGAGCCAGATCGAGATATTTCCGACGCTTCTCGGTGTCGGCTTTCATGAGACCCTCGTCATGAGGGATAGTGACATCCACTAGAAATACCCTCGACTGCGACCGATCCCATACCACGATATCAGGCTTATTCGCTAGAATAGTCCTGTCCGTGATAACGGATCGGTCCCAATAGATTTTGGCACGGTCGTTTTCTAGGATTGGCTCCGGCAGATACTTGTAATACGGCAGCCTCTGTTGCAAGAGTCCGTATTTTAGAGCGAGCTCCTGATGCAGGATTTTGGCTGCTTGGTTGTGTCTGTGCAAGTACTCAGTGTTAGCAAGAGCCGAACAACCGGAAATAACATGCCTAAGTGACTCTCCGGGACGGCCACATGCTCGACAGATGTCTGTGGTACCGTGCTTTAGGACGTATTTCCGATAGTTCCGCGTCTTGATAACCTGGTCTTTTATTGCACAGACAAAACCTTCGGTTTCCCCAAAGAGGTCCCCGAAACGCAGCCAATGCAGGGAGGCTTTACGGTCCACGAAAGGTTCGTGAAGTACCTTGTAAAACCTCTTGTGCAGCTCCTTCTCTTTCCATACGGACTCCCGATCAGAGGTGCTAAGTACCTCCGGGGTTCGCCAATCCTGTGAGACCAACGATAAGGGAGTCAGTCCTTTATCACTAGCGACCACCTCTCCCCGAATACTATCATCCGTCATCGTCAAAAAATAGTTTCTGAGGTTGCATACCTCGCGGTTGTGGATGGTTTTGGCACTCAAGAGGCCTCGACCACCACACTTCCGCGGGATATACAATCTCATAACCGACGATCTCGGATGATGCATTCGATGAGAGGTCATCGTCGTGCGGACTCGTCTGTTCAGAGCGTCTAGTTCGGACTGAGTCCATCTGAGCACGCCAAACGTGTACATCAGTACAGGCATGACCCAGGAGTTAATGGCTCGGATCTTATTAACGCCTGACAAGTAGCTATTAAGCACACTTTTCAGGCGTTCATAAAACTCCTCGCAAACACCCTGTTTCCACCCTGCCACCTTCACACCGATGGTTTGTGACATGCCCAGATACCGGTATGTTTCAGCCTCGGAGACATCGACACCATCAGAGTGCACGACATGCCCCTTCTCGACATGAATGACCGCACACTTATCGACCCCGAGCTCCATCTTGATGGAACCACTGAAATCGTTAGTGATCGTCAGTAGCTCCGCCAATCTGTCAGCCGTGGGGGCGTAAAGCTTCAGGTCATCCATGTAAAGGAGCTGAGGCAAGCGTGGTCCGCCTCTCCGAAACTGAAAGCCTGTCCCTGAATTCTCCAAGAGTGTACTTAGAGGATTCAGGGCCAAGCAAAACCAAACTGGACTCAGGCAATCGCCCTGGAAAATCCCTCGCCTTATATCAATTTGGTCATCCGCGTCCGTCATCCGCTGACCGTCTAAACTCAGGATCGTTCTCCAGCACCCCATACACTGCCCGAGGAAGTGTCGAACTGTACTTTCAATTTTGTACAGCTCGAGGACCCTCATGAGCCATGAATGAGGTACCGAATCGAACGCCTTCCTGTAGTCTATCCAGCCAGCGGAGAAGTTCCGACGGTTGCGTTTGACCAGTTGGCCTACGACCGCATCGATGAGGAGCAGCTCCTTGCTACCGCGACTACCGCCCCTACATCCGTTCTGAGCTCCAGAGATCACATTGTTATAGAAAGAAAAGAAAGAAAGAAAGATAATATTTATTCATTGCCTAAGGGCACAACTGTGACAAAATACAAATAATTCACAATTTTTTATCGCCATATCAAAAGTACGTGGTAAAATAATCGAAAACAAATAACAACATAAAAAAATAAAAAAAAAACAGAAACAAAATTAAAAATACTAAAAGGAATAAAAGCACACAAAGGCAAAGAATTGGCTTCTGGCTCAGCATTATTTAAAGGCATATGCCTTTAAAACTGGTTTTCAGCCAGAACCATAATGTGTCACGCCACGGACTATCTTAATAAAACAATAATGTGTTACTATACTATATATATAATTATATATATACATATTACTAGATAAAAATATGATATCGATATAACACACATACACAAATATCCTGCATAATGCATATAATACACTAATTGATATCATATATATTATACTCTCTCCGGGATAATCATATTACATTATTGTTGAAGCGTTTCAACAGAAGCACGCTGACACTGGCTGAAAACATGGGAGAAGCCAGAGGCGCGTCACTTCAAGAGCCATGAAACAACAACGTATTAGCTGTCATTCATTAATGTATAAATACGCCGCTTCAGGCACTATTCAGCCTCTTTTTTATCTTATCTACCACAAGAAGACACAGAAGACGCGAAGTCATTTAGATTGTTCAATTAAATACTAAGCTAATTGTAACAGTTTCACAATAAACCCTAGTCGCAGCAAATCTGCCTTTTACTTCTGCAACCATCTGCATCACCAACCTTCAAGAGGCCCCTACAACGTGGGTCAACTTCGTGATCGAGCAGCAGGCGCACAACAGCCTGCTATCCTTCAATTATATTATTATATTATGCGCGAAACCAATAAATAATAAACACATTTATATATTTTACAAATATAACTTACATAAAATATAGCACGAGAAACATAAATTTACTTACAAAAGAGTGTGCTGGATGGAAGGGGAGGGGTTCTTCTGCAGCGTTAATAAATATCTCTTAAGCATACGCTTAAAAGATGATTTACCAGCTGCAGATTTAATAGGAGGGGGAAGGTCATTCCAGCACTTGGATGCCGCAAATTTAAAACTACCCCGAAAAGCTGCAGTACGATGGGTAGGCAACAGTGTTCTTGTCTTGAAATGTCGCAACTGATTGGACCATTTTAGCTTTTCGTAGAGATAGGAAGGCTTTTCATTATTTATAATACCAAACAAAAGCAAACCAAGGTGCAATGTTCTACGCGATGCTATATTTAGTAAATCTGCGTCATTCAAGTATGGACTGACATGGGAACGAGGTGGGATATGAAAACAAAAACGTGCACATGCGTTTTGTACACGCTGTATCAACCTTTTGAGAACCTCAACAATGTGTTGAGTAATCTTGGAGCTCAGAACGGATGTCAAGGTCTTGTAAATTGTACGAAGACAAGTAATGGGGCGGTATTGTGATGGATCCGCGGTAGCATCGCTCTTTGGAGCTAAATGAGTGACCCCAGTAGTTAAGAAGTTCGGGAGCGTCCCACTCTCGAGGGCGCTTTGGAACTGACGGGCGAGAGTAGCGTGACAGCGCGTGAACCCCTTCAACCAGTAATGGTGCAATCCGTCCGGCCCCGGACTTTTCCAGTTCGGAGCCTTACGGATCGCAGCCACCACATCCTCCTCGGATATGTTGACGGGGTTCATGGGCGCTATGGGCTCGCACGCTCCCTCGACCGCCTCGAACCATCGGCCCTCTTCGTGATCGACAGGCAGCGACCAAAGCCCACGCCAAAAGGCAACTACTTCGGCTTTTTCCGGTCGCTGACCTGTCGAAACCACATCGGGACGCTCCAAAGTTCTGTAGAACTTCTTCTGGTCACTCATGAAGAGACGATTCTGTTGGTACCTCTTTACCCTTTCAGAATATCGCCTAATTCGCTTACCCCAAGCAGCGATCTTCTGCTTCAGATCATCGATGCGCTCCACCAGTCTACAGGCAAACTCCGGCGAGTTGTCAAAGACATTCTCACCAGGGAATGCCTCCCTGACGAAGCGCACCACCCTCGGCCTATTGTTGCCTGATCTGAAGCTGGTCAGTTTGCCGATGAGGACCCTGGCCCTTGTGATACGGCTTTCAATCCGCCTCATCCAGGCTGGTCTAGTTCTAGTCCTGGGACTAGTACTGCCAGCCTGGCGGGAGCCACCAGCTCTTGTTGGTGGCATCCTGACGCCGACAAATTGACAAACTGTCATTGCGGCGCCAAAGAGAATTGAATCCGTATCCCAAAGGTCCATGCTGCTCTCTAAAAATGAGGGCAGCATGTTATTGACGGCCTCAACGACATCCCGAACCTTGATGCTGAGAGGAACTCGGGGCAGCCTTGGCCTCCTTTCGAGAGGCACTTGGCGATATTCCAGGATCGTCTCTTCGAGTGCGCTCCTCACCAAATCCAAATCCAGGGAGACTGTTCCCCAATCGCTTTCCGCACCACCCACATCCGGCAGTTTAGCAATTGGCTCCCTCCGTACTTCCCGTTCAGGGACTGGAGGGAGAACCTGCAAAGGTGGCTCTTCGTCTAGCGGGGGAACAGCCTCGCGTCGCAATTGTTCGAGTTCGGTAATATTATTATTATTATTAAATATATAAAAGTTACGATTACCCTAATGATTTATTTACCACTAAATTCTAAATAAGGCTAAAGTTAAACACCTCAGTAAAACAAGCAGTTAGCTTAACCATAGCTAAATCCGTCAACTTATACACGCAATTATGTCTCAATCAGAGCCATGGCCTAACATCAGTTTAATCACCAAAAGTGTAAGAGCCTCGCTCGCAAATCAGCCTACATCGCCGTGTAAGTGGAACACATTAAAAACAGTTAACAAAGCCTGCGCGTACGACTCATACCTTTATTTGACACATATGACAATCACCACTCAGCTTATAGATTATATTTAACTAAAATGATGTTAAAATGTTTTTTATTACACTGTAATAAATAAAAATGAAGCTAGGGATTATTGTATTGTAATGCAATAGCTATGTGGTTACAATATGGCAAACAATGGGTTACTTATTTAAAATTTTTGATTTATGAATGTTTTATTTTAACTTTATATCGCTATAAACGCTTTAGTTCATTCAGTTCTGTAGAATCAAAAGATGTTTTTGCCTGCCAACCCCTTTACATAAATAAATAAAGATTCAAATTAATACACACAAGATCCTGCTCATTTATGTCAAAACTACGACAGTCATAATAAGTCATATTATTGCATTCCGTAAACTGTTTGTGAGTTGCGATTCTGCTGTGCTGATGCTTATTTCAGATTAATTAAAATTTAAAAATACATTTTCCCATCCCGAAGCTATTAATTTACCGAATTTACTAAGAAGACTATTAAAATTTAATATTTATGTTCTATTTACTGCTTTTCATTTAAGTATATCATGTGCACATCCTCAACCAAAGCAGTCAGTGTACAATAAACCAAATGACATAACCGTATCGAAACGCGGCCACTTACCGCGACCACTATATGTATATAAATAAGGCGACATACAGACGGACACGTCTTGATAGCCGTTGCGCCATTATTATGGTCACGTGGTCTTGTGGTTCGGATTTGATTACGCCTCCGGGTTATTGGATTATGGCAATATTTGTTTTGACTGTACATCATAGTGAAACACGGCTTATGACAGCGATGAAATGTTATATTACTATTTAAGGGCTTAGCTTAAGGGTAAAAATAATAACAAAATATATGTTTTGTTGAGCTTGATAAAGGTTTTTCTCATATCTACACATCTTCCGCATTGAAAGTAAACTTACGCCCAATTTCTGAATTGAGTATTCAAGCTGAGAACGACTTAAGTATCGTTTTGTCTCATTCAGTTGTTAAGATTTCAATGCGATAGAACGATACTTAAGTTGTTCTCAGCTGGAGTATTCAATTCAGAAATCGGTCGTTAGACTACAATATATGATCAAGTTTACATTCACATACATACATAAACTTACGGAAATAAATCCTAAAAAAGCTTCATAGCTAGAAACTCTTAAGCCAGATTTGGAAGTTGATAGAGGAGAAGATGGTAGAAATAAAGTATCGTTGGTGATGGGTCTCCAACCTCATCGCCAAAAAACCACTAAAAAAGCTTCTCACCTTCTTTAGCTTCGCTTCTCTTAGTCGCCTCTTACGACACCTGAGGGTAGAAAGGGATAGTTACATTAAGTTTCTTTGAAAGCTGTTTTGTTTTATACACTATTCCTAAATCTTTAGTTAAACGTATTTTGATAATGATGAAACAGATAATCAAATATTATATATGTATACCTACATTTGTAGTCTTGCAATTTGGGAGTAAGGTTTTTACGATCTAGAGAGCTCAGGTTTGATTCCAACCTAGTATAGTCACAACTCGCGCGATATCTTCTAATTGACCTAATTATGTAAAACTTCAAATGAACCGTGATAGCTCAGTGGGAAGAACACCGCTTAACTTTCAGACGATGAGGGTTTAAATCCTGGTTCGGGCTAACACAAATTTGTCTTTTCTAAAGTTATATGTGTGATTTATTTATCATTGTTGTTAGCGGTGAGGGAACATTATGAGGGGTTGTACCTTGTCATGTTTTGACAGTGTATTCGTACAAAACGGCGATAGTCCTGCACCCTATCACGTGAGCACACTGTCCGAGCATAAGTACTCTTAACACTAGGTGACAATGTCACGTTATGTTCAGAAGTATTAGTAAGTCTGCCAACTACTTCGGGGATATATGGCGCGAACATTTGAATTGAGAAGTTAGTCAAACTATAATACCATTCATAAACCACAGAAGTTGGAGTTGAAAAACTTATTTGGCCTATATCTACCTTTCGCTTTGTCATTTGACAGAGTATTCATACAAAACGGTGATAGGAGAGACTGACCCCTATCAAATAAGAACACCGTTGAGGTTAAGTGAAGATGTTGTCTATACTATAATAAGACTGTACCGAGGTCAAAACTGTACATTGAGGAAAAAAAAGTAAAAACCGATGGAATATGTTTAATTTTCGATACTGAAATAAAATTTGCGCTTTTGGAAAAAACAGTCTGTCTGCCTGTCTTTCAGTCTGTATATCCAGTCATCATGTTAATTCTACCGGACGGATCTTGATCAAATTTGATATGAATGTAGCTTATACACCTAGCCAACATATAGGATATCCCGGATTTCGAAAGGGTTCCCACAGGGGCATAAAAAACCATAACTTTTATATGGCTCCCCATAATTACACGGTTCATTTTTTCATTTCGTCTTTTTGGAAAAATTTGGGTTTCATCCATTTTCGTCAAAATAAATGTCCATTTAAATGTTTGTCAATAGTATGACTGCAAGATATATATCTTATCAAAAAATTGAAATCAACACTAACTTCTACGTGGCGTAGCGGTATATCGTTTGGATAAAGCTAATCGAACGAGAGACCCAGATTCGAATCTCGGGGATCAAAATCTATTTGCGATTTTTTGATTTGCGTTAGCTTAGAATAATAGGAAGCACTATTCCTTCTTTTTCACATGTAACTGTGCGAATATATAGAATAAAGATAATTGAAAGTATATTGTATGAATTTTGCGTATTCATTTGGTAGGTCTTAGAATATGTTTATAACTTTATTTTTTTTACCTATTTTAATTTAATATTCCGATAGATATATTATGCTATACTTACGCATAAATAATTATCTTGTTTGAGTTAAATGCATAGTTTGTAAATAATAGCACATATCTCAATTTTAATTTAGTACCGCCATCTATGACTGATTGGCTGCAATCTCTCACTCATCACCAACGGTCAGTGCAGGGGGCAGCACCGGACCAACACCGCAACGCCAAACTGCTATATATCCATACTTACTAAAGATATTCCCATTATTGAACATTGTAACTTGGTACAAAATTGTTTGTTTCATGATGCTTATGAACAATTAAAAAGGTTTTTTGGAACTCACCCCCTAAGGGATTGAAATATAGTATACAGATTTTTTACATTTGTGTATCTAGAAATTTGCAACTTTATGCGATTGACTGAACCACTGCAAAAAGGAATAGATGAAATTCATCTTTCAATCATACATGAGTATATGGGTGAATTTCCCAAGTGATGATTTTTTTTGTCCTCGTTGAAATTCATATTTCAAAAAGATAATACCGTTTTCAATTATTTATCAACGTATAGGGTAGGTAGTTACCTGACTGGGGCAAAAAGATTATTTGGCTAAGTCTATGTCTTTAGGTAGAAATTAAGACCTAAACCCAGTTTTTTCTCACATCGGTGCTGTCCCCCTACTTTTTTTACAGACAAATGTGCTTGTAAGACCACCAATAATGTTAAATGTAGCTTAAAAATTATTCTAATCGATAGCGTATAAATCATTTTATTAGTAAATGATAGATTTTACTTTATAACTAGCGATATTTTTTACTGAGTGGCACAAACATACTTGTCTTGGAATAATGTAGCAAATCGGTGGGTAAAATTTAAGTCTCTCCAATCTTGTATAAACAAGTCCTATGGCCTCCCCTCCCGCAAATTTGCTAAGATTTAGTGACGTGCGTAAGCGCAATCAGATCGGACGTGTACAAGATCGCTGCGTTTTCCCGTTAAAAACGTAAGTATTCAAATTTTTGGGTCCTGGACATTTTTTTCAAGTTATCGGTGGTTGCTTTATCTTGCTTAATTACTGGAAATTTTACAGTTTTCTACTTTTAACAAAGGCATTTATCATACTAGTTTTCATAACTGTTTTTGAATAGTGCCTAGATATAATATTTTTTCAGTAAACCGCGAAAAATTGTGCATTTTCTCATGTCGGTGTTCTCATATAGGTGGAATCGGTGGCTTTTTTTCCCCACCGATGTGATAAATTCCACCGATATGATAAGGAAACTTGGATCGGTGGCTTATTTCTCATATCGGTGCATTGAGTTGTAAACAACGCATAGTTTTATCATATCGATGAATGGACTTCTCATGTCGGTGGATGGCTTTATCATTTCGGTGGATTGATTTATCACATCGGTGTATCCTATTATTAACATCCGTGTGTAGTTACCATAGATAAACGATTCGTTTTTCTTTACAAAAATGAACAGAGCGCGGGAACGAGAAATGATAATTTAATGTAAACTGGCCCGGAGGAAGAGCATTTTTTTGCAGCATAAGCCCGTTGTAGCTCACTTTATTTTACGTCATTAGAAAATTTGTGTTTTTTGTGTAATCTTTAGAATAAAGGTAACAAGGTATTTTTAGTGATATAATGGTCTCTTGTTGGGTTGTTTGTTTTCACGGGTAAATATGATATTGATATTGAATTTTGTTGAACAATATTTCGTTACATTCTAGCAAGAATAAGATCCATCCATCCTTACAAACTCTCGCATGTATAACCTTTGAAAGATAACTACCAATGTCCATACATAGGCAATCTATAGGTGTAGGGGCCATGATCCTGTAGGAAATTTATGAAATGATATATCATCTTAACTCTATTTCTTACTTTTCCTAGGCAATGTAAAGAATTCCTAAGCATTCTATAGAATGCCTGTTGAATCACTGGCAAACTATAAAATCTAATACTTATGCTACAATGGGAAGTAGGAAAGAGGGGTAAAAATAAATGCAAGTGCGTAATAGAGCAAACGAAGCTGAACAAAGTAAAACGAAGCTCTACGGAGCCAGCGGAGAACACGGAACGATGATGGGGAGTTTGCGGAGCTGGTGGAGTGGAGCTTCGTGGAACTGAGTGAAGTGCAGCGCAGTGAAATGAAGCCTCGCGTGTTTGGTTCTTATCAGACACTGAAAAATTTACGACCGAAAATGCAAGGTATAATTTTCACTAATTTTTAACACATTGCCTGATGTTTATTAGGCATTCTTTAGGTTGCCTAGGCAAGGTGTACAGTCAATATTATTTCATACATTGCCTTAAATACAGATTGCCTATAACATATGTAATACAGCTAGATTGGTAGGTACGGCTGCACTCAGAATCTAAACGGTATGACGGTAGATGTAAATAAATGTACGCAATTTTTATGAATACAATAGCAAGATATTAATAAATTATTTGTTATTAAAACACCTTGTAAAACAGGTTATTCATTAATGTTTTTAAAACTGATAGATTTATCATTTCGGTGGATAGAATTATCATATCGGTGATTCGACTTATCATGTCGGTGCCAAGTCTTCTCATATCGGTGTACATGAAAAACGATCGCTGGATATTGTATCATATCGGTGGCCATCAAAACTTAAACCTCAATATCTCCTTAGTTTAAGTAAATACTAATATGTAAGTAAGTGTAACGTACACTACTTACGTACTTACGTACACCCGCCGGAAGAATTGGGGTAGTGCTATTCTAAATCGACACTACACAGCTATGATGAGCTCCAACTTCCCCTTAATAGGAATACATACATACATACATACATTGATACCGACTACCATGAGGTAAAACAGGTCATTGACTCCCTGAAGACGGACTGTGCTGTGGGTTGGGATAATATATCATCGGCAATCATCAAACAATATAAAAATATTATGATTCCTTCCCTTACCCACATATTTAACCTCTGTCTGCGAAATGGTGTGTTTCCAGATTACCTGAAGAAGGCTGTAGTCCACCCCATCTTTAAGTCGGGTGATCGATGTAATGTCAACAATTACCGCCCCATCTCCGTCCTGCCTGCGCTGTCAAAAATATTTGAACGCCTTATAAACTCCCGTCTGACCAGCTTTCTTGAAGAGAAAAATATTCTATCCAAAAACCAATTTGGATTCCGACGCGGGCGGTGCACAGCAGATGCAGTCCACAAACTTACCGATGATATTGTTATGGGTTTGGATAGAAGAAAGAAAATACTGGCAATATTTTTGGACTTAGCAAAGGCGTTTGACACTACATCGATTCCAAAACTCCTAACGAAGATGGAAGCTTTGGGTATTCGCGGTGTGCAGCTCGCCCTCTTCAGGAGCTATCTATCTAACCGTTCCCAGTATGTTGTTATAGACAGTGAAACCAGCTCTGAACAACCCATAAGTTATGGTGTGCCTCAGGGCAGCATTCTGGGACCAATTCTGTTTCTTCTGTACATAAATGATTTATGCAGCCTCGATGTGGTAAACGGCAAAATAACTTCTTTTGCAGACGACACTGTTCTTACATTCTCAGCTGACACATGGCACAGTGCGTATGCTCACGCTCAGCGTGGTTTTAATATAGTGTCAGCTTGGTTGGCAGATAACCAACTTTGCCTAAACCCGTCCAAAACCCAGTACATTACTTTTTCGATAACAAACAAAACCCAACCCCCAGCTAACACCTTTTCACTCCACACTAATTGTCCACATACCGAATTCCCCAAATCCTGCTCCTGTCCTATTATAGAAAACGTCAAGATAGTTAAGTACTTAGGAATTAAAATTGACTATAAACTTTCTTTCTCCGATCACTTAGCTAATCTTGCAACTAGACTCAGAAAACTAGTTTATATTTTCAGCAAGCTTCGCCGCGTCTCAGACAAAAGACTATTATTAAGTGTATATTTGGCGCTTTGTCAGTCACTACTAATATACTGCATTTCTACTTGGGGGGGCGCAGCTAAAACTTTTATACTGCCCGTCGAACGTGCACAAAGAGCAGTTATCAAAGTTATGCTCCACAAACCCCGGCTATTTCCAACTAAACAGCTTTACACGGAATGCAAGTTACTAACTGTACGCCAGCTTTTTATTCTGCATACATTACTGCGACAGCATTCTTTTACAACACACAAGAGCTCCCTTTCATCTCGGCCTACCAGGAACCCACTTATTGCCCCGCCAGCCCGGCTTAAAACACAATTTACAAACCACTTTTTCTGTTTCTTAGGCCCATTTTTGTATAACAAATGTAATCAAATAATCCCCATATTAGACCTCTGCACCTACACTCTTAAGAAAAAAGTGACTGAATGGCTAAATACGCTTGATTATGACTCAACAGAACTTTTCCTAAAATATATAACGTAGTGTTTTAATTCTTCTTATGTATTACACAACCACACTCATTCACCAACATCCACACACGCACATTCTCACCCACACACTTAAACACACACACATTAAACACATACACACACACACACACACACACACACACACACACAATCACACAACGCATGTGTCAAAGGAGAGATTTTCTTTCACATATTTTCATTGTATAATTTTTCATTTTTTTATTTTTTTTTTTTTCCATTAGTCTTATATTTGTTTTTGTTTCCTGAGTAACAACTTGTTGATTTTGATTTTAATTTGTTCCAGTAAATGTTATAAATTTTCCTTTGGTAATTGGCGTCCATAGCACAGGCTCGACCTATTATGGCGTCAATGACCCTACTTAAATATGCCTAACCTGGAACTTTGCTTTTGTTGCAAATTTTAGCTATAAAATGTATTAGGTATTTTGGAGAAATAAATTATTATTATTATTATTATTATTATATACTCACGGCTATATTTCCCTAGAAGGGGTAACCAGAGCCAAGGAATTATAAATTACTCAGCCACTTTTGGAAGTTGAGTGGGGAAAAGATGGTAAAAATAAAGGTTTTTGGTGATGGGTCTCCAACCGCATCGTCCAAAAATCCAATAATTTTAGATTTATCCAAAAATTAATAGGAATATAGTCGTGATATTATGAGCAGTGAATTCAGTGAAGATATGGTTTAACTTAGAACGGTACCATACATCCCGAACTTGTCACTTGGGACTTTAAATCTGACAGAGACTATTGGAGGTACAGACTGTTTACTCCAGATACTTTGTTTGGTCTGAAGAAAGTTTATTGACCAAATCTGTTGCAAATGAAAAAAAGTTAAAATTTAAAATCTGTGTTTATTTAATTCATATGCTTACATGCAGACAGCAATTAAAAAAAGCAAATTGTGGAATGTACTTACTAGAATTTTATTGATTGTTTTGACTCATATTTGCTAAATAAACTAATTTGGTTCAGTTCAAAATTATGGCTTGTATTTTTATTTGGATACAATGGTTCACTTTTATAGTTTTGTTTCGTCTTTTCATCTACCTTAGATCTTCGCTGATGTAGGAATTGTAAGTATTTTGATATAAGTTTAGCGGTCAAACCGAAGATTAAAATAATAGCCTAATATTTTGTAAAAACTTTAAGTTCGGCAAAAGAGAGAAATAAATAGCAGAAACCAAAAAAATGTGATAGTTTAGTGGGTAGAACACCGCTTATCGTGCAGATGACTAGTGTTCTAATTCCGGGTCAGGCCTACACTAATTTGTTTTTTTCTAAAAAGACATATGTATAAAGAAACTCCAATTCTTGAACACTGACTTTATTTCCACTTGGTCATATAAAATATATTACAACTAACAATTAACTATTTGTACTATAATTACGGGCAGTAACTTTGACTAAACGTTTTTACTTCACTCCTGCTAACGATAGAATGAATAAAAATAATGTCCCGCCTCAAAAGCCGACCTCGTCCCCACCCATTACTTGTCAAACCGAAAACAGTCACTTCAACCGGAAGTTGAGGTGAAACACTTTACAAAACTGGTTGCTTTAAACGGAAGTTGAGGTGAAACACTTTACAAAACTTATTAACAAAAGGTACTCATACTAAAAATCAGCATGAATTAATAATATATGTTTTTCAAAGAAATCATTACAATATATTTTAACAAGAATCATTACATTCGGCCATCCTACAGAGTGCTGCCTCCTGGCGCACGCAAAAACAAAATACAAAAGAAATCATTACATTCAATTCATCTTAGCATTAGCACAAATATTAATTACTATATTCTTACATACATATACAACTTGTCAATTAAATTTGAAACATTTCCGTCTATTTAAAAACAGGAAACCATTGAAACCATTTTCTTGTCATGATTGCGGATACAACAAAATATGTTACATAAATTTATAATAATGACTGTCACAATCTACTCTTTCGAGTGTACGACATTAGTACATAGTTTAACTACGTCATTTTATTAAAATTCCTAGAAATGTCATCATGCAGTATTGTTAATTAATTAATAAAATTAATGTTCATAACTCTAAATGTACTATTCATAAATTGAAGTCAGTGAAAAATATACACATAAAATAAAATATAACCCTATGCCACAGAGATATCATCATCATTTTAAGTTGACTACATAAAAAAAATATATAAATACCTTTCAATCAATTTAAACATATCAAAACGAAAACTGAATTATAATAGAACATAAAAACATGTTAACATTAAAATTAAATATTATTCTTCGTCCTTTCATAAGTCCTTAACACTATAGAAACATTTTTCCATTAGCCATTCAAATATTTTTCTTTTAAATAATATTATAAGAAAATTCTTAAAGTAATCAGGTATTTTATTATAAATTCTGCACGACGTATATAGTATACTTTTCCTATTTAAAGCCTGTCTCAGATCTGGCATTGCTAATTTGTCTTTAAATTTTATATTAAGTCTATTACTCCTTGTTAGTGGCATATTCTTAAAAAGTGATTTATTACTCTTTACAAAAACACACTTCATAATATGTAAATGCAAGCTAGTGGCAGAATTTTTAATAATTTGAAAAGGCCTTAAACACCGATTCGAAAAATTTATATCATAAATGATTTTACACAATATCGACCTATATCTAAACGTAACATTTTTGCAAAAATATTTGAACAGATTGTCTCCCAGCTAATAATGAATGCTTTACATAAATCATATCTCTCCCTCTCAACATGGATTTTCTAAGGGGCGTTCGGTCGAATCACTATTCACTATGCTATCCTTCACTAACTACCTCATAGATGCCATGGATAAAGGACGACAAGTTAATGTTATGTACACCGACTTTTCTAAAGCGTGTGATAAGATACATTATTTCATGGCCATAAAATTATTAAATATAGGAATACATGGGGATGTGCTTCGATGGATCATTTCTTATTTGAAGAACCGTTCACAAGCATTGTAATAACATTTACAAGAAAACATAGCTTTATTGAACATGAGTACAGTTTGAATGGTATATATAAATCAAAAGAGTAACATCAATACGCGACCTGGTAATCGTAATGGACTCCAAAATATCTTTTATTTGTCATATCGATTATATAGTAAAAAAAAAACATTTAAACAACTTGGGTTTATTTTGCGTAGATATATCAAAACCGTTCAAAAACTTACATTATTTTATTATTTTTTTTTTCTTTAGTTATGTGCGCTCAATATTGGACTTTGCTAGTATTATCTGGAGTCCCTTTTACGCCTGTCATATTTCACGAATAGAAAGAGTTCAGAAAAAGTTTACAAAAACATTGGAATATTGGTATAATTACTACGGTTATTATCTCCATTCCCGCTCAAATCATAAACTAACCACTCTTCCAGATAGACGTACGCAATTTGACTTGAGTTTCCTGTTTAAATTATTCAATAGTAAAGTTGACTCTCCAGAACTTTAGAAAAATATTATTTAGGATACCTAGACAGTAGACATGGCTTGCAATAAACAGTTATTTGTCCCTCCGCATCATAAAACTATATATACTATACTTGCAACAATTTTATTTTTGGTGAATTGTGAACTTCTATAACTCAGAATTTTATGAAATTGATCTGTTTTGTAACAGTTTAAACTCTTGTCACAAAATTAAGATATTCGCTTTTGACTTCATTTCATTCATCTCTTTTTTTTTGTTCATAGATATTATTCCAATTTCCTATTTAGGTTAATTGTATAATTGTTGAGCCTGTCTAAAAATAAAAATAAAATAAAAATTACTGATGTATCTACCTGCCGCATACGAAATTGTTTAATATTAATTTATGAAGCTGTAGGTGTAATTGTTTCTTATATAAATGTGCACATTTAAAATGTTTACGACTATTTGTTTCATAAATAAATGAAAATAAAATAAAAATATATCTTAACTAATTAACTTACGTTTGCTCCCGAGTTAACTGTCAGTATATGTACTTCTTACTTATTTTAATAATTATTATTTTAGTTTAAAAAATATTAAATTAAGAATCATACCACGAAAGTGATTTAAAAATCTTTGTTGGTTAATCCCGGTTATTATACATAATGTCTACAAACCGCGAGTGTTTAAAAAAAAGTGTATTATATTAACAAGTTTTACTATGAACAATTTACAATCAGATAATTTTATATAGGATTAAGTTAATGTATATTTAATACATAATGTAATTATTCAACTTGTTAAATAGATACCAAACAAGGTATGGCAGGGGTATTATATCAGTCATTGTCACTGTCACTGCAAGTATCAGAACTACTAGGATCGCTATTCTGAACTTCTAAGGATTTTTTACACACGGTCTAATTCTACCCAAGGCAATTGACAGAACCGTTATGCCTCTTTTTATGTTTTTATTATTTCCGTATTACCTCTTTAAGCAAAAACCTGGACCGTCAGTAACACTTTAACGATCGTTCTCGACAACTTTCAAAATCTTAGAATGACCAATAAATTTTGAAAGGAGTTTGGTACTCTTCGCGTCATTGACAAAATTTTTTCGCACAATCATCACTAAGTCGCCAACCTTGTACTGAGTAGCAGGAGACCAATTAGAATTATATCTAACCAAGCAGAAGGTTGATTCTTTTCTATAATATATCTTATTTCTTGTCAAATACTAAGCTGGCTACTAATAATTTCAAGGCTGACTATGATAAAATAAATTTAGAATTAAGTACAATAGATTGGGATACCTTACTCTCCTTGAAAGTTTTCATAGTATGGTGAATTCACTTAATGATACTTTACATTCAGTCATGATGAATTTGTTCCTAAACGGAGCAGAAAGATGTCAAAGTATCCTCCTGGTATAGTTTACACTGAATCGGGTTCTCACTGAGTAAACAAGATTCGAAGTAGATGTTATAAATATAAAATCCTACAGATAAACTTGAATACGATATTATACGTAATAGATGCCACAAACTTATGGATAAGTGCTATAGAGATTATAAAAATATACTTGAATCATAAATCAAAACTCATTCAAATTCCTTTTAGAAATTTTTTTTTAAAGATGAAAGGTTCTTTAGCAATTTCAGCCGAGATGCATCTTAATAATGAAACTGGATCTAATGGACAAAAAATTAGTAGCCTATTTGCAACCCATTGCACCAATTAGAATAATAAAAATATTGACAACAATGATCCAATTTTGAACAGTTTGTCATCTTCATACGTCACAAACAATACAAATATTTTTACCACCGAAAATGAATATAGTAAGAACATACGTAAGTTAAACATTTATCAAAATGCTGGTACAGACGGCATCTACCCTCTCTTCGTAAATTGTTGTGCAAAACATTTCTCTTTCCCTATCTGTATTATATTCAATCGTTCTCTACGAGACGGACAGTTTCTTAATCAATGGAAAAGAGCACGATTTATACCTATTCACAAGAAAGGTGATTTATCTGTTGTATCAAACCATAGACCCGTTTCTCCCTTGTTTCTCTTACTATTTAAATGAAAATAATCTGTCTCATTATTACAAAATAAAATACATTATATATTAAGTATCACTAAATACATCACAACACGGTTTCAGAAAAGGGCGACCGGTCGAATCTTATTTAGTCAGCTATATCAATAAACCCTCCGACATAGTCGATGCTGGCCACCAAATTGATGAAATTTAGATAGAATTTGCCAGTGAATTCGTTAAAATTAACCATCCATTGCTGAATAAAAAGCTTGGATCAGTAGGTATCAGTGATTGGCTAATTCTGTGGTTTAATTCTTACTGAAGTGTTGTACTCTCCTTTGAAACTTGCAAGTAGCACATCCTCAGCACTCTAACGGCTTGATATCATTCGGCGTTCTATCCTCTTCACTAGAAGATGTAGAAGGAGATCTTCTACTTCTTTTCCTCCTCAATTGATTTCTCGGGGGAGTTCCTGGAGGAGTCCCCTCGTTATCCTCGTGGGGTCGCATATCTGAAATCCTAGTTCCTCGGAATAGATGTCTGATCCATAAGTCAAAATTCAGATAGTACAACATCCTAATTTCACTAACTCTTACTTTGGTCATGTCCAGTTTAATCAGGTTAACATAGCAAGTTCATTCAGTTTTATTTATTAAAATTGTTTTTGAAAATACACAGACAACTCCGTTCCATAATCGAATAAATATACACAATTCTTTCAGTCCCATAATCCAGTGAACATACACAGTTCATTCAATCCAATAATCCAGTGAACATACATAGTTAACTCAGTACAATAATCTAGTGAACATACATAGTTTACTCAATCCAGTAATCCAGTGAACATACATAGTTTACTCAGTCCAATGTTGTCGTACTATGGCACCCCACTGGTGCACAGGGCCTGCACAAGCAACCTCTGCCGCAACTTCCCTGGCCGCACTCCAACTCAGTCCCGCCGCTCGCAGCTCGCTCTCCACGCTCCGGCGCCAAGTGTGTACGGGACGGCCGCGGGCTCGCTTGCCGTCCGGTGGTTTCCACTCGAATGCGATGCTGGCGTTTGTGGTCCCTCTTCGAAATGTGTGCCCCATCCACCTCCATTTTCTCAGTGCGATGTCAGTCACAACTGGAGTCTGCTGTCATTGGTTCCACAGGTCCACGTTCTGGATTGTCATTGTCAACTCAACTCAGTCCAATAATCCAGTGAAAATACATAGTTCACTCAGTCGAATAATCCAGTGCAAATACATAGTTCACTCAGTCCAATAATCCAGTGAAAAATACAAAGTTCACTCAGTCCAATCATCCAGTGAACATGCATAGTTCACCCAGTCCAATAATCCAGTGAAAATTCATAGTTCACTCAGTCCAATAATCCAGTGAAAATACATAGTTCACTCAGTTCAATAATCCAGTGAAAATACATAGTTCACTCAGTCCAATCATCCAGTGAACATGCATAGTTCACTCAGTCCAATAATCCAGTGAAAATTCATAGTTCACTCAGTCCAATTATCCAGTGAAAATACATAGTTCACTCAGTCGAATAATCCAGTGAAAATTTCACTCAGTTCAATAATCCAGTGAAGATACATAGTTCACTCAGTCCAATCATCCAGTGAACATGCATAGTTCACTCAGTCCAATCATCCAGTGAACATGCTTAGTTCACTCAGTCCAATAATCCAGTGAAAATTCATAGTTCACTCAGTCCAATAATCCAGTGAAAATACATAGTTCACTCAGTCCAATCATCCAGTAAACATGCATAGTTCACTCAGTCCGATAATCCAGTGAAAATACATAGTTCACTCAGTCCAATCATCCAGTGAACATGCATAGATCACTCAGTCCAATAATGCAGAGAAAATTCAAAGTTCACTCAGTCCAATAATCCAGTGAAAATACATAGTTCACTCAGTCCAATCATCCAGTGAAAATACATAGTTCACTCAGTCCAATCATCCAGTGAACATACATAGTTCACTCAGTCCCATAATATGGTTGTGTTACGTAAATAAATAATTATGGTTGTGTTATGTAAATAAATAAATGTGGTTGTGTTATGTAAATAAATAAATATGGTTGTGTTATGTAAATAAATAATCCAGTGAACATTCATAGTCCACTCAGTCCCATAATACAGTCATCATACATAGTTCATTACATCACGTATGTCACGATATGCAGGTAGTGTAAAATAATTTCAATAACTCACTCTTACTTTATATCAAATATGTAAAAACCACTCAAATTTTAGTCATAAAGTTTTACAATGTTAAAATAGATTACGAAATAATATTCCACCTGCATAATATTTTATCAACATTGTAAATAATTTAAAATAAAATAAACAAGATTCTAGACTAAATGAAAATGAAAACAGATACTGTCTTACGTTATCAAATCTAGTCTGTGATTCGTTTTAACACCAATGCACAACGCGAAGTCCTTAACATTCCTTGACGGTAAAATAGTTTAAAACACAGGTAAATTCAAATTACTTCCGTACAAATTGCGAATGTCACGCTGCTTCTACATACTCAAACTTCAAAGCCAAGGCTAGGCTTCAATGGCAAAGGTTAGGTTGCCTTTTTTTTAGAGAACATAAAATTTATGTACATATAGGATAGTGTCATTGTAGTATAATATGCATGTCGTGTGAGTAAGCATGATCAGAGAGTAGCCTTGATCGAATGCATGTCGTGTGAATAAGCATTATCGGAGAGTAGCCTTGATCGAATGCATGTCGTGTGAGTAAGCACGATCAGAGAGTAGCCTTGATCGAATGCATGTCGTGTGAGTAAGCATGATCAGAGAGTAGCCTTGATCGAATGCATGTCGTGTGAATAAGCATTATCGGAGAGTAGCCTTGATCGAATGCATGTCGTGTGAATAAGCATTATCGGAGAGTAGCCTTGATCGAATGCATGTCGTGTGAATAAACATTATCGGAGAGTAGCCTTGATCGAATGCATGTCGTGTGAATAAGCATTATCGGAGAGTAACCTTGATCGAATGCATGTCGTGTGAATAAGCATTATCGGAGAGTAGCCTTGATCGAATGCATGTCGTGTGAATAAACATTATCGGAGAGTAGCCTTGATCGAATGCATGTCGTGTGAATAAGCATTATCGGAGAGTAGCCTTGATCGAATGGATGTCGTGTGAATAAGCATTATCGGAGAGTAGCCTTGATCGAATGGATGTCGTGTGAATAAGCATTATCGGAGAGTAGCCCCAATCGAATACATGTTGTCTGAGTAAATATTATCAGAGAGTAGTCCTGATCTAATACATGCCGTGTAAGTAAGCATTATCGGAGAGTAGCCCCGATTGAATGCATGTCTTGTGAGTAAGCATTATCGGAGAGTAGCCCCGATCAAATGCATGTCGTGTCGTGTGAGTAAGTATTATCGGAGAGTAGCCCCAATCGAATACATGTCGTGTGTGTAGGCGTATATCAAACAAATAAATGTTATCTATCCTCTTGAAAAAAAAAAAACTGTCACTATATTCGCAAATTCGACATGAAATAATAATATAGTTATTGAATAGATCTGGTACATACCCACTTCTGAAATATAAAGAAACTCCAATTCTTGAACACTGACTTTATTTCCACTTGGTCATATAAAATATATTACAACTAACAATTAACTATTTGTACTATAATTACGGGCAGTAACTTTGACTAAACGTTTTTACTTCACTCCTGCTAACGATAGAATGAATAAAAATAATGTCCCGCCTCAAAAGCCGACCTCGTCCCCACCCATTACTTGTCAAACCGAAAACAGTCACTTCAACCGGAAGTTGAGGTGAAACACTTTACAAAACTGGTTGCTTTAAACGGAAGTTGAGGTGAAACACTTTACAAAACTTATTAACAAAAGGTACTCATACTAAAAATCAGCATGAATTAATAATATATGTTTTTCAAAGAAATCATTACAATATATTTTAACAAGAATCATTACATATGTGTGGTTAATTTATCATGGTTCATAACGGTGACTTGTTAAACCCGCATGCTGAGTTGTACTTAGTTATGTGACAGTGTATTCCTACAAAACGGCGATAGGCCAGTCCCTTATCACGTGAGTACACTGTCCAAGCAAAACGTGGGTATTCTGAACACCAGGTGACAATGTCACGTCATGTTCAGAAGTATTAGTACCTCTGCCAACCCCTTCGGATATATTTGGCGTGAACGTTTGAGTCTTGAGTTTGAGTCAGTTTATAAAGTATATGCATACTTACACATCAAAAATATTTATTACAAGCTCAGCCAGTAGAACCCGCCCCAAAATGCTAAGACTAAGGTAACGTTACCGTACCTCCCAATCCAAAGAAACAGCCGATATCTGCGCGAGTTCGTCGCAATCCTCTCTCACATAAATCTGTCTAATCATTCCTGTTACTTTGTCTCGCCCACTTTATATTCGACTGCTCACTTCTCTATATCTTCAAGCAATTAGTAAGTCAAAGTATGGATAGTGTTTGTGAAAGGTTTACAGTAAATTAGAGATACATTGGTTCCCCGGAAATAAAAAGAATAACAGAGCATTGTCAGAAGACTGGGTTTTTGAAAATATTGGCGTCGGTATAATCCATACTAATATTATAAATGGGAAAGTGAGTTTGTTTGTTTGTTTGTTCCGCTTTCACGCCGTAAATACTGAACCGATTGCTTTGAAATTTTTCAGACGTGTAGTTAGAAGTCTAAATTAAATAATAGGGTACTTTTTATCCCGGAAAAAATATGTTCCCACGGGAAATCAAAAATATTGTTTGCTTACTAAATGCATTGGAGATGGCGCTGTGTATCGTTTAAAACAACGTAAAATATTGTAAACTAATATAAAAATCAAAATTTAGAAGCTTAATGGTACGGTAATGCATCCCCGAAAATAAGGAACTCCCGAGCCATGATGTACTATTTTTTTATCGTATACTTTTTTTTTTACATCTACTTATATTGCAAACGAATATTAACATGTAAATATAGAAACTAAATGAAACGACGACGATTCCTTGAAACTAAGGAATCCGCAAGAGTTCTCATAGGAACATCAAAAAACCTTAACTCATATATGGCTCAAAATATTGCAGCGATTATTTTTATCATCGATGGAATTCACATCAGACACTTTGTTAATGTTCATTTTGGAAAGATGAAGGGGTTTCATCAATTTAAATGACAAATTTGTTTATCAATAGTAAGACTAATGTGAAATAAAGCGTAATAAAAATTTGACACCGCCCCGGTAACGTCTCCGTGGCGTAGCGGTATAACTAACTACTATGAATATTTAATTAGAACTATTATGAATCAATCGTCCCGGGTTCGTATCTCAGGTAATTCAAGCTTTTTGTAAAAAAATGTTTTGTTAGCTTAAAATATATAATACACTATATATAATAATAACAAGCACTATCACTTCAATTTAGCGATTATTTTGGAAGGAGATCCAACACTAATCATCCCTATATCGCCGAGCAATCGCTGCAAGCTCTCCCACTATCACCAACGGTCAGTGTAGGGGGCAGCACCGGGCCGTCGCCGCAGCGCCAAACTACTATCCGTATCTGTACTTACTAGAGATATTCTCATTTCTGAACATAAAAACTTGGTATATTTGTTTCATGATTCTTATGAACAATTAAAAAGGAATTTTTGGAACTCATCCCCTAACGGGTTGATATAGCAAATGAAAGTTAATATAGAGTTTTTTTACATTTTATAATAAAACTTGGTGTGATTGAATTTATGAAATCCAACTATCAATCATTCATGAATATATGCTAACAACCATAAATTCCATAAAAGGGTGGCCATAGCTTCGGAGATACTAATTCTTCATCCAATTTTGGAAATATATTGATAAAAGATAGGTTAATAAAGGTTGTTAGTGATGGGTCACAAACTGCATCGCCCAACAATCACTTAAAAAGCCTCAATGTCCTTTATGTCATTTACAACGCCCGCGGGATTATAAATATAAAAAACAGAAGTTGAGACAGTGTTTCGGTATTTTGGTATTATGTAAACTGGATGCAAAAAATGAAGTCCACGCGGACGAAGTCGCGGGGCAAAAAGCTAGTTAAGTTATAATTCAAAAAGTCCTATACTGTAATGAGTTCTAGTAAAAACGGAGTAAACTCAATTGACTTGAATTTACAAGTCAATTAAGGAAAGAAGAAGCGGTGTTAGCGCTCCCTATCTCCTAACACTAAGGTGTTAAGAAACAAAAGGAAAGCAGAATTTCGCATCAGTAGTCACTTAACACCATAGCTCAACTGGCAAAGCGACCGGTGCGTTGACCGGGACGTCGCGGGTTCGACTCCTGCTGATATCGAAAAATATTTTTCTTTCTTTAATTGATTAGTTACATAATCCTCACATGAGTTTTTTATGAACAATACATTCTACTCGTAATTACGAATTGAATTTACCTAGATTCACTTTTCCTAAATTGTTACCAATATTATAAACCTTAATGACAGTATATTTCTTGCAAAGTATTTCCTTTTGTACCTTGTTTTGAGTGTAGCTGAATTTTATAATAACCTGGCGTATACTAACAATTTTATTTCATCCATTTATCTCAATCTTAAAGCATGTAAATTATCCGCTAGACTACTTGACTTGTCATCCGTTTAATAGATTGGCAACTACATAAATGAAAGGGCTATGATATTAATTTTAACATATCTCTTGATCTATGACTGTGGCTATCAATCACTCTTATCTAAACATGCTAAAACATATCTCTGATATGATTCTAATAGGTGTGAAAGGTTCAATGAACCAATGAGCCTTTGCTATGCCAAAACTTTAAAAAGCGAATTGGGAAATGTATGCTAGAATATAAGATAATCCTACTTTCTATAGAGTATAAATAATATATTCTTGAATAAAAATGCATTCAAAGCTATTTGATGAAATCACAAATTTTCATACAAAATAAGATTAATTTCAATGTCAACAACTCATGCGTTTTGTTATTTTTGAAACCATGCAACCAAACACTAAAAAAATTCAATAGGACCTTCTTGGAGGCATATCCAAACGGAAAAGAAAAAATGCTTTAGAAATACTTTTAGCCTAATCTATACTTATAATAAATCTGTAGAGAGGTCAATTCTGTACATTAAATATATTTTCAAAATGACTATCAGGGGGTGATTAGTGATCGATACTGATGTCAAAAATGCAATCAGTGAAATTTTTGTCTGTCTGTCTGTCTGTCCGTCTGTCTGTCTGTCTGTCTGTCTGTCTGTCTGTCTGTCTGTCGGTTTGTATGTTCCTTATGGAAACAAAAACTACTCGACGGATTTTAACGAAACTTGGTAGAATTATTCTTCATACTCCTGGGCAGGTTATTGTGTACTTTTTGGCAGAGTAGTGACGGGGAATTTTGGGAAATTTTGGGAAAACGGGGGAAGTTACTCCATTTTTTAAGCTTCCGTCGCGTGTGCAGCCTTAGTGATTATAGTTACATAGAAATCATGTATGACAGAAATATTTTACATAAAATTTTCTAAAACATATCCTTCTGCAGCATATGTCTATCTTTTATGGTTGACTAATAATAACACGTGTAATTCCTGATAGCTTAGCAGTTCGGAGCATTCTGATTATATTTGTTTACTCTTACGTGTATAGTTCTCTCATTCATCTCTCATTTAAAAAGTTTACATTATTACCTATTCAATAAAAAAAGAATCATTTAAATCGGTATAGAAACACCAAACTTATACATGAAATAAGCTATCGCGCCCTGTCGTCGCACGTGAATGCTATAAGGATATTTTTTTAGTAATGGTTTCGCGCACAAAAGATAGCCGGGAGTATACATATACTCCCTGTATGTATGATAAGTTTGTAACTGTGATTGTTTGTTTGCATGGTTTTATTTTCTGAGATACTGAACCGTTCATTGAAGCGCTTTCACAATCACAAAGCTACACTATTATTATGCTACTACTATGCTATAAGTTGCTCTAAATTTTACTAAGGTTGAGCAGTGATTGGAGGAACCTCAGATATTTTTAAAACTACGCTACCCGTGCGAAGCTGGGCCCGATCCACTAGTAAAGGAATAATACAATCAAATTGATTACCTCCTGTTTTGAAGTTGTTCGAAAAGTACCAGAAACAAATACTGTTTATAAAATCACAATGTATAATTCAAATGTAACAAAGATATAATGCTGGGGCAGGACGCTAGAGGTGTTACATCAGAGGTACCTATCACTCAAACGATTTAAACTAGAAACCATCTTCAAAACAATGGCATCAATCTTGCTCTTTTTATTGTAATTGAATAGTGAGCTGTAAAACAATTGCGAATAAAAGATCAACTATTATATAGTGATCTTGTTAGAGATGGGCGATGTAAAGTTTCTGTATGGAAAGTTTAATTGAATCAGATAGTTTCCAGAAATTTTATCATATAAATTGAATTTACATGAACTTTCCATGGATACTTCTTTTAAATTACTGAAAATATCATATGAGCGTTGAACGTTTATCATATATTATATGGACATATTAGGTTCATATTTTGTTATTAAGGTTTAAGGCGGTATGCTTACCTAGTATTAGTTATATTATAAAACATAAACGTTCACGCCGTTTATCCACGAAGGGGTTGGCAGAGGTACCAATACTCCTGAACTCACATGGCAAGCGCCATCTAGTTTCCAGAAAAGGTACCCACGTTTTGCTTAGACAGTGTACTCACGTGATAGGGGGCAGGCCTATCACCGTTTTGAACGAATACACTGTCACATGACTAAGTACAACTAAGCCATGTGGGTTTCCTCACGATTTTTTCCCTCACCGTTAACAACCATGATAAATTATATTATAGTTATATTATATTTAAGATAATTAATAATTATAGCATATCGCTGTTGTATATCCAAATAAATAAATAAATTACACTTTTGTTCCTCTTATTACAGGATACTATGGAAACAAACTAACAAAACAGAATCAGAACCGCTGACTGTTATCTCTTGAGATTTATTAAACCGTGAGATTATATAATCAAAAATGAATTAGTTTTAAATAGCAATTATTTTGTTGTATGTGTGATGATATCTTGTATTTTCTTTATAATTTAAAACTCTATATCGTTTAGAAACTGCTATACAACCTCCTTAAAAATGATGAGTTATAAAAAAACAAACAGTAGGAGAATTGAGCTTAAAAGCGCTAACTAAAAGCATCGTTTAGCAAAAGATTCTATCACAATATTAGAACATGTTCATTCTATTGTAACTTAAATTCCCATGACTGTTCTCAAAAATACAACAAAACGATACTTTTACTGTGCGTAGTCTAACTACTGATTCAGTCTGTATAAATGAATAGGAGTTCGGATTCTTCTCATGTTATCTTAAATTACTTCTGAATAATTGTATCGGCGCTTAATTAGTACCACTGTGCTCTGTACAGCGATTTTTGAACGTAGTGACTTAATGCGTAATGTGGTGAATCATCATTATTGTTAACTAAATAAACTATGAGACTTACAAAACAGTCTTAAGTAAATAAATTTCATATTATTTATTTAAACCGTGAAAACGAAGTGGGTAGAACACCGCTTATCGTGCAGACCATGAGGGTTCAAATCCTGGGCCGAGCCCACACCAATTTGTTTATTCTAAAAGTTAGTTGCTGTGTAGTGTCCGCTTAGAATAACACTACCCCATTGCTGCCGGTGGGTGTTCGTAAGAGGCGACTAACAACGGTGTTGGGGCTTTTAAGGGATTATTGGGCGATGCGGTTGGAGACCCATCACCAACATCCTTTATTTTGCCATCTTTTGTGGCTGAGGAACTTCTAGTGCCTTAGTTCTGGCTACCCCTTCTAGGGATTTATAGCCGTGAGTATATGTATTTATATATGTATAAGTTATATGTGTGGTTGATTTATCATGGTTGTTAACGACGAGGAAAAACATCGTGAGGAAACACATATGGCGAAACGGCAATGTGCCTGCCCTCTAGCATGTGCCCATTCAAAACGTAAAAATGTCACGTGATGTTCGGAAGAATTAGTAACTTTGCCATCCTGTAGTAGTTAGACCATTATCGGCGATCCCTACTGGACCGCGCTGAGGGCTGGTATCTGTGTGATGAATATATTATATTGGTTTTTTAGTCTTGTGCTGTGTAGTGTCGGCTTAGAATAGCACTACCCCAATTCTTCCGGCGGGTGTACGTAAGAGGCGACTAACGGTATTGGGCCTTTAAAGGGACTTGCGGGCGATGCGGTTGGAGACCCATCACCAACAACCTTTATTTTACCATCTTTTCCCCACTTAACTTTCCAAAAGTGGCTGAGGAATTTCTGATTCCTTAGCTCTGGCTACCCCATCTAGGGATTTATAGGCGTGAGTATATGTATGTATGTAGTCTTGGTCTTGCATGCACCTATTTGGGTATTGTGTATGTTAGGTATATACCGAGTTAGTATCCCTCAGTACAAGTTATTAAATTGTACTCTTGTAGGGGTTACCTTCTACTACTTACTACTACTATAAGTCTGATTATTTTTTTATTCATATGATTAATTTACTTACTTATTTTCTCGCCTATTCCCATTAGGGTAGGCAGAGACTATCGATCGCCATTTAGCTCAACCCTAATATGTTTTTTTGCTTCACGCTCATTCATTAGGTGGTAAAGACTTATCTATGTAAAGACTATAAATGAAATGAACTGACCTACATATCGTTTTTTTTGTGTCGTAGATTTACAATAAGTGCAAAATCGATGATCAAAGATACGGAACCCAAAATGATTTCCTAATAAAGTGGGCTCCAAACAATGGCCGGTATTCACGCAAGTTCAAAATCTCGGACCACTTACGTCATCGGATGAAAGTGACTCGCTACTGACCATGCCCGGGGGTGCAAGTCACGCGATTTCTGCTGTAACTATTTTAGTAAGAGTGTAAGGCATCTATATTAATTTTATATTATTTTTTCTGTTTAAAACATGGTCCAAAGTCTAGATTTGGATAAAAAAAAAAATTTTAATAATTACTTGTTTTAAAAGTGTGTACAGGGCGTTTTGATAGCTAAAAATGAAAGAGCATTAAAAACAGTCATATAAATTCTTAGCCCTCACTTATGGAGAATATTATAAAAGCGCTAATTATAAGCACGATTTTTGGGCGTATAAATGACATACAATATTAAACTAGAACTTTTGAGCTTTTTATTATTTTATTATATTAGTTAAGTTTAGATTTCAGGGACCTTTATATTATAAAATTTATATTTCTTTAAATATAATACTTAATCTTAATAACCTCTATATTTGCATCGATTGAACAAAAAAACTAAATACCGTTATTAGATGATGATGATGATGATACGTGGATGATGAAATATAAAAAAAAAGATTTTTGCTTTGAGCGTAAATTAAAATATCGCTTGTAACTTGTACCACATATTCATTGCCAATTAGCGTAATAAGATTTAAGACAAAATTGTGTCTATAAATTACGCATGCGTTTAAGATAGTAAGGAAACGCGTCCCACTATAATGAAAGTTATAATTTAATTATGTAATGTATGAATTATTTTTATTGCTTTTGTCTCGGCCAGCATCTGTTGTTTATTGGTTCATGTTTAAGTAGAGCTTCCTTTCAGTCCATGTATATCCTTGAGGGGTTTGAACCTACCCTATACATGGTGACATGGCCTATGGGTCTTCTACGCTGGTCAAGTTAGGGTAGGAGGACTAACGACTACTTTCGTGATAGTAGTTGGAACAAACGGTTTGATGTGCCCTCTAAAGCATAGATATATTAATTCTTTTGGATAATCTGGGGATTCAAGCTTACAATTACTTCCTTCCAAACTGAGTTAAATGCAAAAAAAATAAAATTGAGAGTTAAGTCCCCAGGGTTTGAACTCGAAACCTTTTAGCGCTAGACTACCGAAGCAATGAGAGTAGTAACTCTCACTTACTTGGCCTAAACTATTTTTTGGGATTCATTACGTTGACGTTTTTTTAGCTATTGTACCTATATAAGTGTATGGGAACTACTTATGAGTTTTTCTAGTTATTATAAAGTAATATTATGAATATTATAACTTGTATTCTGTAGCCAAAACCGCTTTGGACAGGATGGGCATTAGTTTTTATGAGTGTCACATTAATACACTGATTTGGCAATAAACATAACATAACATAACATAAACGTTCACGCCGTTTATCCCCGAAGGGGTTGGCAGAGGTACCAATACTCCTGAACTCACATGGCAAGCGCCATCTAGTGTCCAGAGAAGGTACCCACGTTTTGCTTAGACAGTGTACTCACGTGATAGGGGGCAGGCTTATCGCCGTTTTTGTACGAATAAACTGTCACATGACTAAGTACAACTCAGCCATGTGGGTTTCCTCACGATGTTTTCCCTCACCGTTAACAACCATGATAAATTAACTAGACATATGACTTTAGAAAGACAAATTGGTGTAGGCCCGAACCAGGATTGGAACTCACGCCCTTCTGTTTTCGGGCGGGTATTCTACCCACTGGACTATCATATTATCATAAAGTAATATTAAGAATATTATAACTTGTATTCTGTATCAAAAACCGCTTTGGACAGGATGGGCACTAGTTTTTATGAGTGTGACATTAATACACTGATTTGGCAATAAAGTAAATTCAAATAATTGGTGATAAAATGTGACGTGATTTTCAGAAGTACTAGTTATGTCGTTGGTGCTGGGTTTCTCCCTAGTCTCTATAGAGTCCAACAATCACTTTGGATTTACTCTATGTTGCAAATAACAACCAACGAGAACACACAAGAAAATGTAGGATTGTGCTTTTCAAAACCAAATCTATACATATATACATACATATACTCACGGCTGTAAATCCTAAGAAAGGGTAGCCAGAGCTATGGAATCAAAAATTCCTCAGCCACTTTTGAAAAGTTGAGTGGGGAGAAGTTGGTAAAATAAAGATACAACACCCACCGGAAGAAATGGGGTAGTGCTATTCTAAGCCGAAACTACACAGCATACGTCTATACAGTGATCTACATATCAATTCGAATATGAGGTTATTATTGCACTTGTAGTTTAGTAATAACCATTTCAACATCTCCAAAGAGGCCGTGAAAGTTAATATCATATAACATCATTGTAATCTGATCTGCTTCTTAAATGATCGGAGATAGGATTCCAAAAATTACTGGACCGATTTTAATGCAATCCACAATTACGCAGTCACGACAAACATATGTAATACCTTGAACTATATTTTTTTTTTAATTATTAAGAATTTTAGTATCATTAGCATAATTGAAGTTCATACGAGCCGTAGTTATTAAATCAACTATACTAAAGGTTAACTGCCTTTGTTTTTTTATTTGTCGAAAAATTCCTTATTGTCAAAATTCTACTAGTTTTTTGTGTCAATTCGGGATATTAATCTAAATACCAATTTTTTGCATAAACATTTGCATGTTAATAGATCAATTGCATATTCATGATATTAATATAATGCAAAGAATTATGTGTTGCATTTTGAATATGGACACAAATATATGATTAAATAGTTGTTCCTTATAGGCTTTTTTATATATACATACATACGTACATACATAAACTCACAGCTATAAATCCCTTAAAGGGGTAGCTAGAGCTTTGGAATAAGATATTCCTCAGCCACTTTTTGAAGTTGATTGGGGAAAAGATGGTAATAATAAATGTTTTTGGTGACGGGTCTCCGGTTGGAGTGTGGTTACATCGCCCAAAAATCACTTAAAAAGCCCCTATACCCTTAGTCGCCTCTTACGATCACTCACGGGTAGAAATGGGGTAGTGTTATTCTAAGCCGACACTACACGGCAAATTTATGTCACTAAATATTTTGCCCTGTGGTGCCAGCTTCGAATGTCACTGCCCCTTTCTACCCATGGGTTCCGTAAGAGGCGACTAAGACGACTAAAAATATAACAAAAGGTATGGGGCTTTTTAAAGTGGTTTTTGGGCAACCATAATTTAATTCTACCATCAACTTCCAAATGTAGCTCAGGAGTTTCTAGTTCTGGCTACCCTTTTATGGGATTTATGGCCGTGAGTATACGTATGTATAGGTATTTATATACCTTGATTTAACTTCGAAATTGCCTGCATTCATGCAGAAAACCTTCCTTTGAAATTGGTTGAAAAACTATCGACATAATGTAGAAACCTAAAAGGCTTTAAACATCAGTTTTGATGTGCTCGTCTGTTTGTCGTCAAGAAGTCAGTGAGCGGGAAGCCATCTTCTACTAATTACCATAGTATTTTCCCGTCTACAAGACTTCAAAATAAATGTTTGTCTATTAACCTCCATTCGAAGATGGACATTTCATAATAGTACGAAGGTACTTGGTTTACATAACAGTAACGAGATCGCTTTACTTAACTTAATGGAGCTTAAGTTATAGATTATTTCAACGGTAATCATTTTGAGCTTACTGTTTGTGCTTTTTCACAGTCTATATATTTGTTATTGTCCCTACCGAGGGGCTCGGGCCTGTTCGATATAGACTGGCCATGTACGGGTTGACAGGCTAAACTAACGACTTCTACCTAGGAACTAGCTATGACAGACATCCTGAAATGCTCTCAAAAACACGGAATCATCTTCAGATAATAGCGTGATTCAAGCCTGCAATATTCCTCCACACTGGGATTAATCATACATATTTTTTTTCAGATTTAAGACTAGGGGATTGAATCCGAGACTTCCGCATTTGAAAACGACCTCTGCACCGGTAGACCACTGAAGAAGTTTGTGTTTAAGACTGAAGTTTATATTACACTACAAAGCAAAACCTTTGTATGATTCGTTGATGACGATCGTGGTCTTATGGTTATGAGGAAAAAGAAATTTTATTAAACATGGGATGAAAAATAATAAAAATATTTATTCACACCAATCAAAACCTTACAAACACTCAAATAGGTATTTTAAATTAACTTAAAATGTAGGCTTTAAATGAGAGCTTTTTAATACTAAAGTGATCGGTGTCCCCTACACTAGATGAAACCTGGATTGTGGGGACAAAGGAGTATGGTGGTCAAAATCGAGGACTGAAACGTCAGTGATATGTACAGCACGGATATAGTACAATAAACGGATTTATAATAAAAACATAACATAACATAAACGTTCACGCCGAATATCCCCGAAGGAGTTGGCAGAAGTACTAATACTTCTGAACATCACGTGACTTTGTCACCTGGTGTTCAGAGTACCCACGTTTTGCATGGACAGTGTACTCACGTGATAGGGGGCAGGCCTATCGCTGTTTTGTACGAATACACTGTCACATGACTAAGTACAACTCAGCCATGTGGGTTTCCTCACGATGTTTTCCCTCACCGTTAACAACCATGATAAATTAACCACACATATGTCTTTTAGAAAAGACAAATTGGTGTAGGCCCGACCCAGGATTTGAACACTAGTCGTTTGCACGACAACCGAGTGTTCTACCCACTGGGCTATCACGGTATAATAAAAACATACATACATACATATTCTCACGCCGTTAGTTCCCATTGGGGTAGGCAGAGACTATCGATCGCCACCTTGTACGATCCTGGCAAACCTCTCTGGCTTTACAAAATAAAAACCTCATCATAATACACTCGTACAATGTGAACTCGCGTTTAAGTGATTGGTCAGTTAATTGCATACGTCTAGACTAGACAGGGAGAGGAAATTGTCCTATTCACATTGTTCTTCGTCAATTTTATTTTTTGTTTTGATTATGAAGAAACAAGACAGTAGACTATGGATTATGATTATGAATTATAAACATGTAAATTTATCTTAATATTCTGAAAACTGTATCGATGGACACAAAGATTAAGCCTTTATCACACAACTATAAGGGAAATATTATTATTAAGCTTTCAATAATAATGAACCAGAATGATTTTCAGACATTCAATGTCCATTTGAAAACTTTTTTCCTTTTCGGTCGGTTAAAAGCAAATCTTAAGAAATTCATACGAGTTCTGATTTTGGTCTATAAAGTGCGTCTTTTCTAAAAGAAGAAACGTAAATTACCTATACTCATATGCATTAGTAAATTATAATGTGAGTATATTATGACTTATGTATCCTAAACATTATCAGCAAATAGACTGCTGGAAATAGGCCTCTCCCAAAATGCATACAACTACCTCTCGCACACAACTACGATCTATAAATCTCTTCGAAAGTTATCTATCATCCTTCCTCTCCTTTAGATATAAACATAACATAACATAACATAAACGTTCACGCCGAATATCCCCGAAGGGGTTGGCAGAGGTACTAATACTTCTGAACATCAAGTGACTTTGTCACCTGGTGTTCAGAGTACCCACGTTTTGCATGGACAGTGTACTCACGTGATAGGGGGCAGGCCTATCGCCGTTTTGTACGAATACACTGTCACATGACTAAGTACAACTCAGCCATGTGGGTTTCCTCACGATGTTTTCCCTCACCGTTAACAACCATGATAAATTAACCACACATATGTCTTTAGAAAAGACAAATTGGTGTAGGCCCGACCCAGTCTTTGAACACTAGTCGTTTGCACGATAACCGAGTGTTCTACCCACTGGGCTATCACGGATGCTTGCTATCCTTTAGATATATACGCCTTAAATGATATGTCGATATTAGAATACAAAGAGATATACAAAAGATAATATTTCGCAATCAATTCGCTAGTTCCGGTAAACAACGTAATGCTGAAACAAAGAATCCAAAACTCATCGACCCTAATTAGCCTTTTTGGTTGCACAATGTCGATCGCCATTGAATAATATTTCTGGATTATTATTCAAAAGTTTTGTGAAGAAATGGGTTAATGTTTTTCTTAGCCGACAATATCCAGCTAAAGTACAGTAGACATAAAGAGTACGTCTAGATTATTCAAAACGTTTGTTTTAAATAATTTAATAATTAACTTCACCCAACTTTCCAAAAGTGGCTGAGGAATTTCTAATTCCTTAGCTCTGGCTACCCCTTCTAGGGATTTATAGCCGTGAGTATATGTATGTATGTATGATTAATTTCAAAATATTCTTACTTCACATAATGAGTCTCCTGCTGGTTCCTACTTAGTCTGATATTGTTATTGAAATCATAGCAGAAGCTGTCGGCTAAGAATAGCACAGACCAATAAAATATTTTTTTCTGTGGATGGCGTAATAGGTGATTTAGAAAATGGTCAATTTTTCTTTATTTGGACATTTTAGTGATTGACGGTGTGGCTGGAGATCCAGTCTTAACGATCCTTTACTTTACAATTACTTCCACAGGCAACCACCAGGCCCCAATTTCACCACGACTACAATTGTCAGTGACATATGTCGCGCTACAATTGTCAAGCAAATTGTGACATATTACAATTTTATGAAATATTTTCTATAGAAATGCTTACAAACTTGAAAGGCATTTTGCTACAATTGTATGTATTACAATTGTGTTGTGAAACAGTAATTATTACTTTAGTCGACATATTTGTAGAATTGTCGTAGAATCTTGACATGAGATTGAGCACATGTCGGATTTGCGTGACAATTGTAGTATTTTGTGGTTGATACACGCGAATTTCAAAATGTCTCTCCATGCGAGTAGTAGTGACGCTAGTGATAGTAACTGTGATCTTGATGAATTTACAATTGTAGCACTTGTCGCGTTGGTGAAATTGGAGCCAGAAGTAACTAATTAATTTAAAATTTCTAGGATTAACCGTGAGTATATGAAGGTAGGTAGGACGATGCCAAGTCTATGTTAAACTAAAGGGTTCAGGGATCATTCGGTTGGTGGTCAAACACGCACTTGGCCGCTTTTCAGTTTATTGAATTATAAAAGGAACTTATTATAATTAGATTTAAACCGAGCATGGGATTCTCAAACAGCAAAATTGGCAATTTTGCCGTGTAGTGCCGGCTTTGCTGTGTAGTGTTGGCTTAGAATAACACTACCCCTTTCTACCCGTGGGTGATCGTAAGAGGCGACTAAGGGTATAGGGGCTTTTTAAGTATACGTAAGAGGCGACTAACGGTATTGGGGCTTTTAAGGGATTTTTGGGCGATGCGTTGGGAGACCCGTCACCAAAAACATTGATTATTACCATCTTTTCCCCAATCAACTTCCAAAAGTGGCTGAGGAATTTCTCATTCCAAAGCTCTGGCTACCCCATTAAGGGATTTATAGCCGTGACTATATTGTATGTATGTAAAATTGGCAATGACATCAATCACTTCTTAATTGCCACTTTACTCTGAACTTTCACTAATCAACATCTATTGCTACTAAGAGGTCTGGTTATAATAGTTTCTTTTTGTCATCACTCGTCAAGCTTCTTTTAATAAACTCAACACAATATAATTATTTAATAACACTTTTAAACCATTACTATAGTAAAGTTTCTCAGCAATAAACATTCTAATTTGTTCTAAACATGGAAAAGGCAGAAGTAACCGATTTAAGATAATCTTACCAGTTCGTGTTATGCAATGCGCGTGCGCACTCCAAATGATTATAGCGCAGAATCACCACCTGTTACTACTTACAAGCAATACTTTGTAATTATTCAATAATATGTTTCTGTGCGAGTTCACTTTTATTACGGCTTGTTGTCAGGCGGATATTTTTTGTTGCGAAATGATTGTTTAAAGTATTACTATAACTTGGTGTTCTCAAATTCAGCGATTTTGTAGCAGGGTGTTTAATGAAGAGGGAAACATTGAGAGTTAAAAAGTAGAAAAAGGTTATCCTGAAAAATGGTGTACTTTTAAGAGTGTCTGTTGCCTAAGCTAGTAGTGGAGATGATCAGAAGAATGAGTAAATCTGCTACAAAATGCTCAGTCTACGTTTTTAGTTTTACTTTTCGGAAATAAAATTAAAAAGCATGTTAACAATGAGGGCAAATTGTGATTTACAATACTAACTGCCTACCCCAATGGGCGTGAGTAAGTAGTAAGTAGAATATTCTTACCCTAAAAAATCGCTTACTTTACAAGTGTGTCTGCTGTCCAGGTAAGTAGTGGAGGTTTTGCTCGTGAAGATGAGATTCTCGCGGGTTCTTTTGACAATAGTACACCTTCAAAATCCGAAGTAGAATAAGATTAAACTTATACATAAGTTTTATATGACATTTAAAAAAACAGAGAAATATTCCTATTATTTAAAAATTAATGATCCTTGTCTTTATCTTTTTACATTTTTGTTACGGATGCATTCTAAACGGAAGACAGACATAGTACAGTGTTAAAAACGAGTCAGTCTACATAAGGGATTGGGTTGGCAGAGGTACCAATACTTCTGAACTCACATGGCAGCGCCATCTAGTTTCCAGAGAAGGTACCCACGTTTTGCTTCGACAGTGTACTCACGTGATAGAGGGCAGGCCTATGGCCATTTTGTACGAATACACTGTCGCATGACTAAGTACAACTCAGCAATGTGGGTTTCCTCACGATGCTTTCCCTCACCGTTAACAACCATGATAAATTAACCACACATATGACTTTAGAAAAGACAAATTGGTGTAGGCCCGACCCAGGATTGGAACTCACGCCCTTCTGTTTTCGGGCGGGTGTTCTACCCACTGGACTATCATGTCGTTTTTTTTTTCAAAACAAAAGAAGTCGGATACTATACTAGGCAAACAGTAATCTGTGTCCAACTCAATGGCAATCGATAGCTCAAACATAACTAATGTATGTAAGTAAGTACCAATAAATCTGTATAAGTACGAGTCCTTCATTTCCTGTGTGAAGAGTGTAAAGTATCTCGTTTGACATAATATGCAGCTTTGTGACCCGTAAAAGTACACTTTCACTGCTCACCGTCAGAACTTTAGGTCGTAGTTATGTAACTGTACTTGCCAATGTTATAGATTGTTGTAAAACGAGTAAAACCTTAATGTGTAGTAGGCTTTTAAGCACCTTTTGTTTGAACATTTGGGTCAAATATTTTATTTTAAGAACCAATGATTGCGTATACATACTTTCGTATTAAACAATGATCTAAATCTAATGTTTTTTGACATGACTTCCTCATGTGGGGATTATTACTCATAAATAAAAGATGTTATTAAAGGAAAGAAAAATTTCGACACTGGCGGGGTTCGAACCCGCGACCTTCGGGTATACGCCCCCGTCGCTCTGCCAACTGAGCTACAGTGTCAGTTGGCATCCAGCGCGAAATGTCTCTATCCTTTGTTTCTTTTTTACACGTTCAAGTAGTGTTTGCGTTTCCTACCTCCGAATTTTCAGAGCGACGGGGGCGTATACCCGAAGGTCGCGGGTTCGAACCCCGCCAGTGTCGAAATTTTTCTTTCCTTTAATAACATCTTTTATTTATGAATGATCTAAATCGTTCGATCTTTATTTTGTATATAAATTTTAATATATTTTGATTATTTTATGTTATTAAGTGCTATCATTTGATTTAGAATTTAAGAAGACATGTCACTGACTTATTTTTTACATTATCACAAATTTATACAATCCTGTCCAAAAACACTAAAATTTACAAAAATTTTTCACAACGGCCGTTAATGTGCTGCCCTGATCACGTCCGTCCTGCGTCTCGCGTCATCTGGTACGTGGCCGCCACTCCAGAACTTTCGAGTCCCAAAGACCGTCAGCTTCACGATAAATTTGGCCTGCTCAATGCCAATTTTTATGAGTTTTGACTTAAGTTTAGTCAAAACAAGTTTAGACATCTCCTCGAAATCATGCATGCATAAGCTTACGTCATTATTTCCCATTGCGGTAGGCAGAGACTATTGATCGCCACTTTGCCAAGAGATCACAAATAGTCCTAAAGTTGAGTATCAAACACTCTATACCCCTTTTTTAAGTCTAAATGGTAAGAATACCATCGTTGGTGAAGGGTGAGTATCGACCACCAAGCAGTCAAAACCATTATTTGGTGCCTCTTAAGACACTCACGGAAAGAAATGGGTTGCAATTTTCACAATTCAATATTCACGGCGTATATCCAATGATCAGATGAAGTATTAATTCTTCTACACATCACGTGTAATTTGCAACCTGGTGTTCAGAGTAACCATGGTATGATTGTAGAAGGCACTGATGTGATAGGGAACAGTACCGTTTTGTAAAATTACACCGTCATGTCACATGGATAAGGACACCCATGCTCAGTCACGCGGGTTTTTCTTACGATATTTTTTTCAGATTCACACTTTATCAAAATCGACAAATATGAATGAGGATGTGATATAACTAATCATCAGCTCGCTAAACGCTGGTTACTAGTAAAAAACCTGATACCGGATGCAATAAAAATGATTATATCTCCAATTTACAAGTACCATCTTTAAAAAACACTCAAATATTTGAAAGTAATCAAATATAATACGGATAAAACATTAAATTAAATCCACTACGTAATATTGCGTAACCACACTCACTTATTGACATTGTAGTGTCATTTTCGAAAGCATGTGTAACATGACTTGCACTTTCAAAATAAGGTTTTATAGCGCACTTATATAGAGCTTGTGATATAATTTCATTATGCTTTTAATCCAATATTGTATGGCCTTGTTAGCGTTTTTTATTTGGTTTACTATCTTTTGAACATCGCAAATGGTTAATGAAAAGATTTCGATATGTAGAGCAAACTTCGTTTTGAGATTTTGAAGTCAATATCGTAACTTAATTTTCTTAGGCCCTACAAACATTTTAAGTATGAGGAGACTTGTCGATTTTATATACTGTACATTATAAGTAACTCTAAGGATCTGACCTAACTTAAATACATTTATAGAAAAAAATTATTCAACTATAAAAGCGGTTCAGTAGACTAATTAAGGGACTTTATAATCTTTGAGATTAGTAAAGAATAACAAACAACAGTCCAATAGTATTTAAATATTTATTAGTTTTTAGTCTGTTACGTAAAGCCTATGAATATCCATTATAATAGGTAAACGTATGAGCTGTCCGACGGCGCGATGGTCTAATGGTCGCGGAACTGACCACACCTAACGACGTCGAGAATGAGGCGCTTCCTACTTTACATCAGTTATACATCAGCTACGTGGGAGGAGTTCAGAGGCTTGATTATGAGTTTATATTTTATTTTTGTTTTCTTAAAGATTTATTTTTATAAGCTATGATTTGTATTCTGCAAAGTTTGAGTCAGTTGTTTTTTTAGCTATAAACTTCAAAACATTTGGAATCAAAGACTGAAGTTACCTTTTCAAAAACATTTATTCTCTGATATCACATACATTTCATACAGAAATCAAGTTTTTACAAAATAATTACAAAAGTATTTTATTTACAGAAAGAAATACATTATCAACAAAACGTATAATACATATCACCATTCGGTCACCCAATCACATTTCACAATGACTATTTTACAAACTTAGTGATGGGGAGATCCGTAGGAAGATGAGGGGGAGGGGACTCCGTAGGATCCTGAGGGGACACCGATGGTGGTGTAGGATACTGAAGGTCCAGACACGTAACCGTGCTCACTGCCGGATGACAGACCGAGACCGCTTGACAGGTAACCACCGTGACCACCGGACGAGTAACCGCTACCGCCTGAAGAGTAACCGTGACCGCCTGAAGAGTAACCGCTACCGCCTGAGGAGTAACCGTGACCGCCTGAAGAGTAACCACCAGCGTAACCAGAGGAGTAACCTTCTTCGGCTTGGTGATACTGAGCGACTTGGATTCCTTGTTGGATGTGGTCTAATTCGATGCCGACGATTCTGTCATGTGGCACGCCGTACACTGGGGCTGGGGCACCGTAGTGAGAAGAGAGACCGTGGCTTCCGTGTCCATGGCCCTGGCTTTGGTAAGCTGATTGGTAAGCCTCGTTTTGGATCTCATCTTTCAAGATTATGTGCTTGATCTTCTCCAACAGGTGTTGGTCGATGTGGTAGCCTTCTGAGGTCTGGTGTCCGACTGGGACGGGGGTGTAGTGACCGCCGCTGCTGAGGGAGCTGTGGCCATGGCTCTGACCTTGTCCGTGACCTCCGACGATGATGTAGGAAGTTGGGGCTGAGTAGCTGTAGCCCGATGGTGGCTCGGCTGCGACGATGGCCAATAAGGCTGAGAGGGCGACCTGTGAAACGATATTATTAGTTAGTTTCAATAATTCATCAAAAGGTAATATTGTATAATACATTGATAAAGCGGTTATTATTCTTAAGGTGTCAGATGTTTCAACAGCACGTTATCCACAATTTGGTGCTCAGGCAGTTTTATTATGTGAAAGAATATTTGTCAATTATCATGGCCTTATATGACCATGATTCAGTTTAAATTAAGCTTTAGGTTCTTGTTATAACTTGCATAGTACTTAGAACAAGTAAATGTGAGAAATATTATATAACAATCAAACAATAACTCACTACAATAACCTATAAACCTTGACCCATTCTCAAAAACAACTCATTCAAAAATCAAAAACCCAGTTAATGTTGACTTCCAAAAGTTCCCAAAACCTTGGGTACGGGCGTAATCATTGCAACATTTTCTCACGATCTTCATAAAAGGTCTTAAACGCATAAGTATGTTCTTGAAACACTCATTAACATTCATTACATATGCTCTATTTTATGTTAAGGTGGTAACGCGTTTATTACTTCATACTTTCATAGCCAAAAAGGTGCTCTAGTAAGTTTTACTTAATATAAAAATGAGCGTATTATAACTGATCGGTCTCTATATTGCGTTAATTTTACATACATATACATTTTTATATCTCTGTATATTTACGTATTGTAAGTGCCGTATCTTATGATTTTGCAACAATCGAATGTTGCATTGTCTCTTGTGAAAAGTACCAGAGCGTAAGGAATAGTAAATCATCTTTTGAGTTTATGAAAAGTAGGAACGCAATTATGATAATGGTGTTGGAAGCTGCGGATGCATTCCTAGTATAAAACTAATTTGACACCAAAACGTAGCCGTGTAGTGTCGGCTTAGAATAGCACTACCCCATTTCTTCCGGTGGGTGTACGTAAGAGGCGCGGTATTGGGGCTTTTAAGGGATTTTTTGGCGATGCGGTTGGAGACCCATCACCAACAACCTTTACTTTACCATCATTTACCCCACAAAACTTTCCAAAAGTGGCTGAGGAATTTTTAATTCCTTAGTTCTGGCTACCCCTTTTATGGATCTATAGCAGTGAGTATATGTATGTACGTAGCCTAAATAAGATTAGGACTATGATTACAAACCTAGCTATTTTGGTTTGAATATTTACTTATAAGTTAGTATAAGAACTTGATTTTCTAATACTTCAAAGTATGTATCCTATTGGGATATATATTTTTTTCTTAAGTATAAAGCGGGCAAAGACTCGTATTCGAATGTATTTAAATTATTACATTACAAACATGCTTTTACTCAAGACAAAAATTTAAAAATCGATATTATAAATTTTGGGTATTACTTTTGGTTACATTTTTTATTCTTTGTAATATTATTATTACTTTTATTTTCTTTTATCTAGTTTTATATAAACACTCAGATGCAATGGTAACTTGAGAAGTTTCTTACTTAGTCGCCTAACAAACACTTCAAAATCACTTACTTTTTTAGTAGTCAGTTTTTATTATATAATCGTATTAAATTTTGAAAGTATGAATAATGAAAGTAGCCGAAATACCGTTCAAAATGACCATTCATTTCAGAAATCAATTAGTTCATGTGTTATTTCCGATCTAATAATCATATGTAAATTTTAGTTTCGTTAAAATGAATATAATTGAATTATGTAAAACTTATGTTTCCATTCACGGTCAATTATCGTCATGTAAGTATTACTCATAAATTTATGTGTTACAGATTCGTGGCTCGAATATGGCAGAATAATTTAAAAAATGATCGTAATGCATATTTTAAATTATCATTTTTGTGAGTTTTATATTTTGAAATATAAATCATGTTTTTTTTGTAATAATATAATTTTAATATACACACATACATTCATATACTGACGGCTATAAATCCCTTGAAGGGGTAGCCAGAGCTAGGGAATTAGACTTTCCTCAGCCATTTTTGGTAGTTGCGTGGGCAAAAGATGGTGAAATAAAGGTTGTTGGTGATGGGTCTCCAACCGCATCGCCCAAAAATCCCTTAAAAGCCCCAATACCGTTAGTTGCCTCTTACGTGCACCCACCGGAAGAAATGCGGTAGTGCTATTCTAACCCGACACTACACAGCACACACATTTTAATATAGACAAGGATATTATTAATTTATAATGAAATTAAACTTTTAAGTTATCCAGTAAGTCGGATTTATGTATGTTTTGCTTTCATGGCATAGTACCTCCGGTTGAGTTTATATTTTAGTACGATTTTATAGAACATGTTATTTTATTATGTTTAAAGGAAGGCATTTAAGCAGCATATATTGATTTTAAAAGTGTTCTACGAATTTACTGTGGTTAGATACTAACACCGTTTCTGAATTTATTTTGTAGGTTTTTAATTGAGAATGAGATTTTGTGAAATAGTTGAACTAAAGAATTATTTTCGAAGTTTGAGTTTAGTCACTTTAATCCAGAGTATAATTTTGTACGTTGATTTTAATTTCCCACGTTTACACTTGGTGACCTATATACCTCGTCCCTTAAACTGCCGTCAGTTATATACACATTTTAAAAAAAGAAGGTAGTTGAGAATTCGAGGCGTCACAAAAACCGTTCTATATTTAAAAAATCGCTCGAATTTTTCACTTCACCGCACTTCACTTGTGATCCATTTTTAAAATATGTAATTCCAAATTTGAACTTACAATACTCCACTTGGCCATTGTAATACGAGTGGTTCGAGTTCACTGAGAGGTATGCGCCAGAGTCGAATTCCCTCCTACTTATATAGAGAGGATTCAAGTGAGATGCTACTCGTCTACTTTTACTTTGGTTGGTCGGACCGCTGAGTGCCGTGCTGCGTTTGCTTCGTTGCTATTTACTGGTTAGAAGCTTTGGAGTTCGTATCATCGGTTTTGTTTTGTTTCATAGTACTTTTGATAATAAATAACGGTCATCAATTTGAAATGTGATTGTTTGAAATTTACTTTAAAAACTCGTAGATTTAATTTGTATTATTGTATTGTTCAGATAAAGAATTAATAAGTGTTCGACAAAGAATTTATAATAAAACTTAATAGTAATAATTTATTTTTTACTTTCATTTCTATGTGTTTGTGTATTAGTATAGTATCTGATTTAGTGTCGTATCTAACTATGAATATGTGTGTAAAAGATAAGGTTGATTGTTGTCAATCTCTTTGTGACTTACAGCACTTAAAATTTACCACAAGTTACTAGTACAAGTTAAAATATATTCTGAGTAAGAGATATTTTTTTATAGAAAGGACACATTGCGTGTACTGTAGTTTTTAGTAAAGAAATATGTATATTTCTTACTATTATTTTAAAAAATAATAGAAAGAAATGCTGTGTATACCCTTTTCTTGCTTTCTAGTGGTAGTTTTCCCCTTGTTTCCGAAGACAATATGAATCCTTGCCACAAAAATTAAAATCTCATACAAGTAGTTCAAACCTTAATGCAAGTAGATTGCCCGTAGTAAAGGAGGCTGTTACTTTATTATGGCGAATGTTGCAGGACACTGGTAATTCGAGCAAGTATTTTTTTCATTGAAATCAATCTCAATGCAATAAATTTATAAAGATGTTTTAATACGTAGTATTACCCAATACGTTTGGAACACATATTTACACCTGCGGCATCATCTTTCTGCCATCAATTTAATCTTCATAACTGCCTAGGGGTAACAGATATTCAAAATGTCCTTGGGCTATAATATGAATCGCCATAAAACAAAACGAGAATGAAACAAGTAAACTCTAATGTTAATTATAAGTGTACCGTTGGTTTTCAATACATACATACATATACTCACGGCCAAAAATCCGAAGGCAACCAGAGCTACAGAATTAATAACTCTTCAACCACTTTTGGATATAGAGGGGGGAAAATAGTTGTTGTTGACGGTACCTAAACACCTTGAGTACAGAATAAGAAAATCCTTAAGAAAAGTTTATAGTTTACAGGATGGTTGGTGACTGGTCTTTGCAGCCACAGCGTCCTAATATCACTTAAAAAATCTCAAACCCTAAGTTTTTTCTTATGACTTACATACATACATACATATACTCACGGCAATAAATCCCTAGAAGGGGTAGGCAGAGCTAGGGAATCAGAAATTCCTCAGCCACTTTTGGAAGTTGTGTGGGGAAAAGATGATGAAATAAAGGTTGTTGGTGATGGGTCTCCAACCGCATCGCCCAAAAATCTCTTAAAAGCCCCAATACCGTTAGTCGCCTCTTACGTACACCCACCGGAAGAAATGGGGTAGTGCTATTCTAAGCCAACACTACACGGCACATTATCTTATGACACTCATGGAAAAAATATTTTTTTAGGTATTATATATTATAGCCGTAAGTATTGCAGGAGGCCTAGCATGGGCGTTATTTTATCGTAACTCTGTCGGTTAGAATGAGATAAAAGTAGACGATACAATACAAGTGCGAAAGAGGTAGCTTTATGCCACGCGATGTCTAGTTAAAAGATCACGCGTGCTTGCTATGCTGATTAGATAAATATCATAGATAGAAGGAGAAAATTATCAAACGCATCACTGGACATAGGATTTACAAGGGAGCACCTATTACATTTGATGTTTTATAATTAAGTTAACCATCTGCGAAATCTGTCAGTGTCTATGTAAAAAAAACAATGAATTTTTAATTGGGTTTATAATAAATTACTGTTTCACATTTTCAAGAACAAGTAAAAAATTGTCATTGTCTTAGTGACTTACTATAGAAAGCTAAAACTACTAGCTCATTGACTTTACGAGACTAACGAGCTCATTTAAATGGGGGACGAGCGATGTCTTCCAGGTTTGTACAAATTAGAGATCAATAAACTTGGCCAACGTCGATGGGAATCAAAGGATTATTAAGTCAGTAAGTTTTCAATGTAAAGCTATACATGGTAAGAAAACCCATATGACTATAATAAATTAAAATAAATACTATATATTCATAACATAATGTGATGTGGAAAGTCAGAACGCTAGTAAAAAATTAAGATGTGACATGATGTGCAGAATTGTAAGTACCTCTTATATCATTTATGAGCATTTGCTTCTAAAGTATTATGTAAATAGTGATACAACCTCTTTAATATAATTTAGTTTATTCTATCCTAGTTATTGCGGTTATCCTAGTGAGTTTATTTTATATACAAAAAAGAAAATCTAATTGAAAGAAAATTAACCTAACTTACGTCTGTTAACTGAGTGATCACGGTAGTGATCCCTGAAGGGTATATTTGGTGGCGGAAAATATAAAAAGATAAAAACTAAAAGCTAACCGACTTACTTTATTCATATTTACACTGGTTTATGCCGATCCGAAGCCGGAGGAATAAGGTATAACAGATCATTCATACATCATACATATACTCACGGCTGTAAATCCCTAGAAGGGGTAGCCAGAGCTAAGGAATTAAAAATTCCTCAGCCACTTTTGGAAATGTAAGTGGGGAAAAGTAGTAAAAATAAAATTGTTGGTGTGGGTCTCCAACCGCATCGAACACAAATCCCTTAAGAGCCCCAATACCGTCAGTCGCCTCTTACGTACACCCCCCGGAAGAAATGAGGTAGTGCTATTCTAAGCCGACAATACACAGCATACTTACTTACTACTTACATTTACTTGTACAATAACGTCATAAAAAAAAACATTGTGACATTTATGGTGAACTATGGGTGAGCTGAGCAATTGATATGCTTGTCATTCATCTCAATGTGCCGGGATTGATATTTTAGACATGACATCACATGCCTTTGTCATTTCAAGAGAGCAATCTAACAGAGCGTGAGTGACTGAACTATGTTCTATATTTTGAAGACCAAACTGGCCCACTTTAGTTATATTTGCGCATGTTATTTATGTATGTATGCTGTGTAGTGCCGGCTTAGAATAGCACTACCCCATTTCTTCCGGTGGGTGTACGTAAGAGTCGACTCTCGGTATTGGGGCTTTTAAGGGATTTTTGGGCGATGCGGTTGGAGACCCATCACCAAAAACCTTTATTTCACCATCTTTTCCCGACGCAACTTCCAAAAGTGGCTGAGGAATTTCTAATTCCCTGCTCTGGCTACCCCTTCATGGGATTTACAGCCGTGAGTATATGTATGTATGTATGTTTTTTATCAATTATATTTGTTACTCATTGCTAACTTGTCCTCTTTTGCCTTTTCCATACTTTGGAAAAGGGTTATATTGGATATTTGCTGTCCTTAAACCTCCGAAGTGTTTGAAGTAATTGTTTTTACTAAACTTTTCTTAACAATTCTTTTCAACAGAAATACGTACATACATATGCTCACGGCTATAAATCCCTAGAGGGGATAACCAAAGCTAAGGAATTGGTAATTCCTCAGCCACGTTTGGAAATTTTAGGTGGGAAAAGATGGTAAAATAAAGGTTTTCGGTGATGGATCTCCAACCACATCGCCCAAAATCCCTTAAAAGCTACAAATCCGCAGCAAAATGAACTAACGACACTAACAGGAATAATGAAGGAAAAAATCATGCAAAGGCGTATTTTGCCAGCATTGTAAAAAGTAAAAATCTATAGTTTTACCTACCTCTATAGGAATCATTGGCGTAAATATAATTAAATGAAAAGCTTCCTGGCACTAAAATCATATAAGGCATAGAATAGTTTAAAACGAGGCTCTACCTTGACCATTTTTGTGACGCTGTATTTTGTGACTTCTAGTTTTGATGACTTTTTCGTTTTGTCTTATAAATAATCTAATTTCCTAATTTGTGCGTAAAACTTAATTTTCGTCGTAGTGTTTTTCCCACATAACTAACAACAAGAAAAAGAACCATATGTAAAATCAAGGTTTTAGGAGAAGTTTTGTCGATTTAAGACATGTTTTTAGTGTCTGTGATTTTATCGATAATAAGGTCAAAAATAACTCATCAATACATGCATAAAATAACTTACATATACTCACGCATAAATAAACGAAAAACTAACATATACATACATACATATACTCACGCCATTAGTTCCCATGAGGGTAGGCAGAGACTATTGATCGCCACTTCGTACGATTCTGACAAACCTCTCTAGCTTCGTTAACATCCATCAATCTTTTAATACGTGCTCATTTATTCTTCATACTTCGGACGCCAGCCTTTTTGAGCACACTCTCAATTTGGTCCAAGTGTGTTCTCCGTGGTCGTCCTCTACTAACATTACCATCCACACTAGCTCTATAGATCCCTTTTACCAATTTTCTATCATCCATCCTCTCTATGAGCCCAAACCATCTCAACATTCCTTTTTCTATTTTTCTTACAATATCATCTTTCACACCACACTTTTCACGAATAACACAAAATAACAAAAAACTAAATGATGTACTTACGTAATGAAGTTCAAGTTAGTAGTGCAATAGCCTAAAGTACTCATAAAACGACCATTTTGAAATAAAATATATATCCTTGTCTATGTCACAAGAATAATGTATTTTTTATTTGGTTTTACAATTAATTACCATTCCACATTTTTTCTAGGGCAATTGCCATTTATGATGTAGACATGTAGGTGACATCAACATTTAAATTAATGAATTCAAAAATAATATTTTTTAAAATACATTATATTAAATTTATACAATAAAGTTTAATATAATTGCTTTATGTACAAAACCATTGAGACTGCTAGCCATAATTGAGATCCAGTTTAGTTGATAGACTAGTTTTCAGGTTTGATGACTATTGAAGATACACATTTCTTTGATGGATATCATGTTTGCTTTATAGTTTAGGAATAATTTACAGGTATTCTTAATTATTAAATACATTGTAATAATCAGCCATCAGCTATGTCACGGTTCGGTCGGTGACAAGACAATATCAATATATACATAGTATAAAACAAAGTCGCTTTCGCTGTATGTCCGTATGTATGCTTAGATCTTTAAAACTACGCAACGGATTTTGATGCGGTTTTTTTTAATAGATAGAGTGATTCTTAAGGAAGGTTTGTATGTATAATAAATGCATAATATAGTAGAGAAACACTGATAAATTTAAAGGTTTCTAATGTGATGTCGTAAATAAGCACGTTTTTTTGCGCTTATATTGCAAACGCTGGCTGAACCCTACGAGATAGACCAAAATAATGTACTACAGTATTGTTCACCTTAAAAAGTTCAACAAAAAAGTCCGCGATGGTATATGTCTATCTCTTAGGGATAACCCAGCATAACCATTTTTATTCTTTACTAAAAAATTGTTATTTACGAAAAAACAAATTTCGTTCAACCGATCGATGGTGGCGCGTTTTGGAAGTTTGAATTTCGCTCCCTTATTTTGCACTTTTTGAATATTATTTTAGGGGTTTAAATAAGAAGTAAATTGAAAAAAAACATTTTCATTATAATATTACGATAATAAGTATTTGTGAAAACAAATAATTAATCGCGCTGTCAAGAGTAACGTCTAAGCAAAACATGACAATGACAAAAAAGCTGTGAACGTTGTGTATAAGGACATTCTGTAGTAGGTATATTTTGCATTGCACCCGTGCGAAGCCGGGGCGGGTCGCTAGTATTATAATAAGTAAGAGTATATTATAGAGTTTCAAGTTAGCATATCATAGCACATGTTAGCTGTGTTGTGTCGGCTTAGAATAGCACTACGCCATTTCTTCCGGTGGGTGTACTTAAAAGGCGACTACCTGTATTGGGGCTTTTAAGGGATTTTTGGGCGATGCGGTTGAAGACCCATCACCAACAACCTTTACTTTACCATCTTTTCCCCACTCAACTTTCCAAAAGTGGCTGAGGAATTTCTAATTCCTTAGCTCTAGCTACCCCATCTAGGGATTTATAGCCGTGAGTATATGTATGTACCTATAACAATTAGCATACCATATCACATTTCATTATTGATCTCACTTTGGGGCTAATTTGATCTATGTTGCATGCCTTCATATTTATATATTTAGTTCGATCTCTTTACTTTGGTTTCTTGTTTTATCAAAAAGCTTATTATTGTACCTTACCCTTCACAAAAAGTCAACATCGAAAACCCACTGACCTCATTTTAATTGGAGAATTCAACTTTGCGCGCTTGTCTTAATTTCAGGTAATTTTGCAAAATATTTTAATCCACCTTGACCTGACAAAACACGGCTTTTTAAAAACTTGTTGCTATCTTTATTGCTTTTAGGAAACAGTATATCACTGTCAAGTCAAAAGCGATGGCCTTTTTAAAGGGGTAGGTAGAAGTTTAAAAAGTTTCAATAGGGAGAATAACATGTAAAATCACATTTAATCAAATCGTCTAGTAACATAAAAGGTTAGAAGTAAGAATCGTTTCTATATACATAAACATACATATACTCACGGCTATAAATCCCTAGATGGGGTAGCCAGAGCTAAGGAATTAGGAATTCCTCAGCCACTTTTGGAAAGTAAGTGGGGAAAAGATGATATAATAAAGGTTTTTGGTGATGGGTCTCGATCCGCATCGCCCAGAAATCCCTTAAAAGCCCCAATACCGTTGGTCGCCTCTTACGTACACCCACCGGAAGAATTGGGGTAGTGCTATTCTAAGCCGACACTACACAGTAATAGTTTCTAAAACATATTAATGCAACGAAAATCTAATTGTATAGGTTGGTCAAAAGAAGTCGTTCTGTATACTTATTACTGTAATACTAAGATAATAACAGAAGATAAGTTTTACTGTAATAGACCTATTTGTCCAACTCATGAACAAAGTCTATTTGGCATTCTTAAATTGATGCATCAGATTTATCGAAGGATTAAAAATAATCCCTCATTTTAGAAAGGCTGAATATACTGTTTATCGTTTGCTTAGAATAACACTACTCCATTTCTATCCGTGAGTTTCATAAGGAGCAAGTAAGGGTTATGATACGAGACATGTTAAGTGGTTTTAGGGCGATGTGCCTGCATAACTAATACATACATACATACATATACTCACGGCTATAAATCCGTAAAAGGTGTAGCTAGAGCTGAGAAATTAGAAATTCCTCAGCCACTTTTGGAAGTTGAGTGGAGAAAAGATGATAGAATAAAGGTTCTTGGTGATGGGTCTCCAACCGCATCGCCCAAAAATCCCTTAAAAAGCTCCAATTTCGTTAGACGCCCCTTCCCCCCCCCGGAAGAAATGCATACCTAATAATCCCCTCAAATTGTTTCCTTAATCAATTTCCATAAGTGGCTTGAGAGCCCCAACACCCGCGGGAGATAATGGTTCAGTGCTATTCTAACACTTCACTGCCATACTAGGATACTAAATGATGCTGCCAAGCTTAATAATGGTATTTAAAATACAAGAAGCAAAAAAATATTAATGCCTTCAAAAGATAAATGCTAGTCCATTCATAAAGCTAACTTGATGAATTACATCTTCTACGAAGTGATGTAATAACTTCACTCGTTTTATAAATCGATCATGTAATGCTATTAACTTTTATACATTTAATTCTAGATCGTAAGGTCGTTCAAAAGTTGCTGTACAAGTTAATTGCTAATTTACATTAAAATTTTCTATACAGAAAGAGTATAGAGGTATATCTAGAATAATTGTTTAGGCAAAGTCAATATAGACAAGGTCAACCATCAAATCCAGCTCAAATAGGCAGTTTATTATGTGGGGATTATTACTAATAAATTGGCAAGAGCGACGGGGGCGTATACCCGAGGTCGCGGGTTCAAATCCCGCCTGGGCCGAAATTTTTCTTTCCTTTATTTATTCTTTATCAAATAGACAGTGTTCGGGAAAGACCATATCTTACTATCCGTTATTTCGTAGGGTTAAAAAAACCCTTAGTCGTGAGTACACTGTCAAAGTGAAAGGTACTCTGAACACAATTTCACATGATGTTTAAAGTATCAGTACCTCTGCCAATCCCTTCGGGGATTTACGGCGTGAACGTTTGCGTTGACCTTAGTTGAGCTAAAATAAATCTTTGACAAACTTTTTAACTGGGCTTCTTTCTCTTATAAGAAAGCTCAGGAGTACTTGGTTGGCTTACATATGGGTTGTTGTTGGGTGAGAACTAAAGAAAACTATTTATGGAGTTCCAATGAGTTATCAATTCTTCTAGGAAAATATCCGTAGAAGAATAAGGGTGTTGATAGGGTAGGCTAACAACCTTCTGAAAGCATTACGAGGACCAACGACTAATTTAAGGTCGCTAAAGGCCGAATATGATGCATTTACCCACCTCAATGTTTTGCTTGGACAGTGTACCTGCGTGATATACTTGGGGCCTATCGCCAATTTCTCCATCTATGACGAAACAAAAGTATTTAAACCATTGTTGAGTCGGAAACCCTACTTACCTTTTGGTAAGTTAAAATAACATCTAGAAACAGAAATTCCTCAGCCACTTATGGTTACATGATAAATTTCATGTAAAAATCTCATCATCATCATCATCAGCCCACACTCGTCCACTGCTGGACGTAGGCATCTCCCATGGCGCGCCACCTCTTCCTATCCTCGGCCAGCCTCATCCAACCACTCCCGGCCACCTGCTTTAGGTCGTCGGTCCAGCGGGCTGGAGGGCGCCCCACACTGCGTCAGCCAGTGCGTGGTCTCCACTCAAGAACTCGTCTTCCCCAGCGGTTATCGGTTCTTCGGCAGATGTGAGCAGCCCACTGCCACTTCAATTTGCTGATCCGATGAGCTACGTCGGCCACTTTCGTTCTCTGTCGGATCACGTCATTTCTGATGCGATCCAACAGAGTGATGCCGAAATCTTGTAAATTGTAAAAATCTCATATTTATATATTCTTATATTTATACTCACGCCATTATTACCCATTGGGGTAGGCAGAAACTATCAAGCGCCACTTTGTTCAATCCTGGCAAATCTCTCTACCTTCGTTTACATCCATGCTTCATACTTCGGACGCCCGCCTTTTTGAGCGGACTCTATATTGGTCCAAATACGTCCTCCGTGATCGTCCTCCTCTACTATCACTACCTTCCACAAATTCTAACAAACTTATGAATTATTTCCTAAGCTAAGACTATAGCTAAGTAAATCCCTTAGTTGTTTTGCTTGCAAACCTGTTCTGGTTGCTTCCATCAGGTTGTAGAGCTGACCTCTTACCCGGAAGCAATTATTCCGTGAACGCTGTGACGAGACATACGGATATAGCACGGAAATATTACGGGTTTAATATGATACAGATGATATTTTCGTATCTTAAATCAGTATTTCAGCCCATTTACCTTGCTATAGTAAGTATAACCGTGAGGTTATAATGCCAAAAAGAGGTCGCTCGCTAGTATTCAACGTTGATAGAAAAATGTTAAAACAAAAGAAACGAAAGCGAAATGAAGCTTTATAAGTACATACAAACAAACATAGACTCACGGTTATAAATCCCTAAAAGGGTAGTTAGATCGAAAAAAAATCCTCCGCCACTTTTGAAAGACGAGTGGGAAAAAGACTGTAAAGTTAATGTTTTTGTTTATGGATATCCAACCGATTCTTCGCACAATCACTTAAAAAGTCCAAATACCCTTAGTCGCCTCATACGATCACCCACGGGAAGGGAATTTTTAGTCTGTTCGGTTTATACATACAACGTTAACATAATTTAAGGATTATATAACTCATGATATTTATGCATGATATATATAGCCGTGTAGTGTCGGCTTAGAATAGCACTACCCCGTTTCTACCGATGGGTGTACGTAAGAGGCGACTAACGGTATTGGGGCTTTTAAGGGATTTTTGGGCGATGCGGATGGAGACCCATCACCAAAAACCTTTACTTCACAATCTTTTCCCCACTCAATTATCCAAAAGTGGATCTGGCTACCCCTTCTAGGGATTTATAGCCGTGAGTATATGTATGTATGTATGTATGATATTTATTTAATTTAGCATATGTGTATATAGATAAGGTAATAATATGATATAAGCTGCAATCATATAAAGTCCTGCCACTACATCGGTATCTCTTTAATCCTTAGCAAGTGTAACATAAGAAATGATGCAGATTATAAAGGGAGGCAATATAAATTAGTCTTTTATTATCAGACCCATAACTAGATCAACCACGAACTTTAGGTCATTGGTTCATTCAATAAAAGATAATTTAAGGTTTGCCCGTATCATTTTCTCGTTCCTTAACAAACCAGACTAATTCATAAACACACGTTGTCAGAGAAATCATAAATGCGCAGTCTCAGCTACAGATTAAAAGCCAGACTACTCGATTTTGAGGCAAACTTTCACTATTTAATATCAAACATACATACATACATACATATACTCACGGCTATAAATCCCTAGAAGGGGTAGCCAGAGCTAAGGAATTAGAATTTCCTTAGCCACTTTTGGAAAGTTGAGTGGGGAAAAGATGGTGAAATAAAGGTTGTTGGTGATGGGTCTCCAACCGCATCGCCCAAAAATCCCTTGAAAGCCCCAATACCGTTAGTCACCTCTTACGTACACCCACCTGAAGAAATGGGGTAGTGCTATTCTAAGCCGACACTACACGGCTATTTAATATCAAAGACGAAGGTTTAGTTTGTGGATACATTTATAATGCCTATTTGTGATAAGAGATGTGGCCATATTTCTTGAAATAAACCTGCGTCTTGTGCCTTGCGTGTTATTGGCCAAAAACTGGGTACTATGAATGTCATGTGAAAAATGGACAAGTGATTTTCAAAAGAATTAGTATCCCAGATATCCAGATATATAAGGTGTAATTAAATAATAATAGGTGTAAGCAACTGTGATAGCCCAGTGGGTAGAACACTCGGTTATCGTGCAAACGACTAGTGTTCAAATCCTGGGTCAGGCCTACACCAATTTGTCTTATCTAAAGACATATGTGTGGTTAAATTATTGTTACGACATCTGTTCGCAAGTAGGAGATAGGATTTGCCACTACTAGATTATACTAGATGGCGTTACTAGTATTTTAATAAGTAAAAAAAGGAATTACTAGATGTTTCTCGAATATCGACTTTTCGAGAATGTGGTACTAGAACTTTCTGTAATATTCGCGTATTTGAGATTTGGCATATATAAAGAGCAACGCGTGCTACGGAGTTATTCGAGTGCGAAGAACTAAAGCGAGAACAAGCGAAATACTAGAGCGAAGAAGATAAATACGACAGTGCAGTGATATACGGATTACGGAAATAAGCTTAACGGTGTGGACAGTGTTACTATAACGGAGTAAATTAGTGTTGTTAATTAGTGCGAGTATCGATAGTTAATTATCGAAAGTGTTTGTTGTGTTGTGTAAAGTGCGTTATTGGTCAATAAATATAATTACTTTATTATTGCACGAAAGTGTGACTGGTATTTATCAAATTAAGAACCCGGTACGTAACAATTGGTGTCAGAAGTGGGATTTGAAGATGCCAGTTATGCCGAAGGAAGACGGAAGAGAGGGTGTGAAGACACGCGCTCAGAAAGCCGCAGAGGGTGAACAGCTGTCGGAAATGAGGTCATCGGTCACGAACCCTCGGAGTGACATTCCAGAGGAGACGTCCGCGGTGACTAACGCGCCGTCTACATCAACGGCGCCGGCGGCCGCAACTAATACTGACTTGGCGATGATAGTTGAAATGTTTCAAAGCATGCGTGAAGCACAACAAAGCATACAGGATGTTGTGAAAAACATACATTCGGAGGTACAGGGTGTTGTGAAACAAGAAGTTCGTGAGTTGCGCGAGGAACAGCAAACTAAGTTCTCACAAGTTCTCACTGCGGTCAATGAAGTCAGTGGTCGGGTGGTTACTGTGGAAAAAGACGTAGAGCAGATGAAGGAGCAGGTAACCACTATTGAGAAAGATATCGATGACATGAAGACCGACTTCCGCGGAATGGAGAAAAGGGTTCTGCAGCTTGAATCACGACCGGTCAAGGTTGTCTCCGGTGAGAATGTAGTAGCTGTCCATGGTCCTCATATGAAGGTTCCTCCTTACGACGGAACAACATCCTGGTCGGCGTATAGACATCAGTTCCAGACTGTTGCGGCTGCCAATGGTTGGACTGATGAACAGTGTTTGACTGCACTGACGGTGGCGCTCCGAGGTCAAGCACTGTCAGTAATAGAGGCGCTGCCGACTCCGAGTGGTGGTTTCAAGGACCTGCTGGATGCGTTGGAGTCTCGCTATGGAGAGCGACACCTGGAGCACGTGTTCCGCGCTCAGCTGCGTGATAGGGTCCAGCGTTCCGGAGAGGGACTTCAGCAGTGGGCCCTTGAAATCGAGAAGCTCGTCCGCAAGGCCTATCCCAGTGTAGATCCGAAGACGGTGGAAATGAACCTGGTGCAAGCATTCGTCGACGGCATCAGAGATATCGAAGTGAGAACAGCGGTGAGACTTCAACACCACACGTCTCTCAAGGATGCCTTGGCGAACACTCTAGAAGTTGAAGCTTGCCGCCAGGATACGCGCCAAACTCATCGACTTCGTGAGATTGCGGAAGCAAATGAGGACGTCAAGGTCATTAAAGCACCCGTCGGAAGGAGTACTGGACCGATTTGTTATGGCTGCGGGAAAAGGGGCCATTTGAGATTAAGTTGCCCGCTGAGGAAGGAAGAAAAGAGGCAGGCAGAGGCTCCTGCCGCAAACGTCCAGGGAAACGAGCATTAGCCAGGACCGGGGGGCAGGTGCTGGCTAGAGAGGAGAAAGCCCCGACAATGACCATCTCACAAGCCTGTAACGGGAACAGTTTGGTGATATTGGGCTGTGTCAATGATCAAGACTGTAAACATTGCCGGAAGCAAGAGTCGAAGGAGGAGGTCGTGAAAGTGACTCGAATTTGTCCATTGGATGGATGGGAAACAGAAGCTATGCAGAAGGCCCAAGAAGAAGATGAGAACCTCAGACCCATCATGAAATGGAAGAAGGAAAAACACGATCAACCGGCTTGGAGTGAAGTAGCGTCCACAGGAGTGAGTACGAAAGCTTACTGGGCGCAATGGAACAGCCTGGTTCTGATCAATGGTCTACTGTACCGGAGGTGGGAGAAACCCAACGGTAAGGAAGAGCACCTACAATTGGTCGTGCCCAGAGCCAAGGTTAAAGATGTACTGCGGGAAACACATGACGGTGTTTCGGGTGGGCATCTTGGGGTAAATCGTACGTTGCAGAAGGTTCGTGCGAAGTTTTACTGGCTTCATTGTAGGGACGACGTACAGGACTGGTGCCGGAAATGTACAACGTGTGCCGCGGTGAAAGGTCCGCAGACCCGGAGTAGAGGGGGATTACGGTTGTACAATGTGGGAGCTCCCTGGGAGAGGATTGCCGTTGATGTGGCTGGACCGTTTCCACAATCAGAGTCCGGAAATAAATATTTCATGGTGGTGATGGATTACTTCACTAAGTGGCCTGAAGTGTTTGCCATACCCAATCAAGAAGCAATAACTGTGGCTACAAAACTGGTTGAGGAAGTGATCTGTCGATTTGGCGTGCCCCTGGAGATACACTCTGACCAGGGAAGAAATTTTGAGTCACAAGTATTTCAAGAGGTGTGCAAACTACTTGGAATGCATAAAACCAGGACGACGCCATATCATCCTCAGTCAGATGGAATGGTGGAGAGGTTCAACCAAACACTGGAGAGACAGTTGGCGAAGATGGTTGAAAAACATCAGAAGGACTGGGACAAACACATTCCATTATTTTTACTGTCTTACCGGTCAGCTGTTCACGAAAGCACGAAGGAAACACCTGCTTTCGTCAATTTCGGAAGAGAGCTACGATTGCCTGTAGATTTGTTGACAAGAGGGTCACCAGATGAGCCGCAGAGTGTAACTGAATATGTAAGCGATTTGAGGGAAAGAATGCAAGATGTACATTCCCTAGTGCGTGAAAATGGTTTACATGCTAGTGAAAAGATGAAAACCAGATATGACCGTAAAGCTAACACACCGCGTTTCGAAGAGGGTATGCTCGTCTGGTTACACAATCCAACTCGCCAGAAAGGGAAGTCCCCTAAGTTACAAAATAGGTGGGAAGGACCGTACAAGGTGGTCACTAGAATAAACGATGTAACGTACAGAATTCAACGCCAACCTAGAGGGGCTTCGAAAATAGTTCATTATCATGGTTGTTAACGGTGAGGGAAAACATCGTGAGGAAACCCACATGGCTGAGTTGTACTTAGTCATGTGACAGTGTATTCGTACAAAACGGCGATAGGCCTGCCCCCTATCACGTGAGTACACTTTCCATGCAAAACGTGGGTACTCTGAACACCAGGTGACAAAGTCACGTGATGTTCAGAAGTATTAGTACCTCTGCCAACCCCTTCGAGGATATTCGGCGTGAACGTTTATGTTATGTTATGTTTTAATTAAATATAATGTGCTTACGACGTACATATACCCACAGCCATAGATCCCAAAAAGGGGTAGCCAGAGGTTAAGAGCTAAAAACTCCTCAGCTACATTTGGAATAACACGCGATTAAAATATCCGAAAATCAATAGTTGTTTCAATTACATTTGGAAATTGATAGAGGAGAAGATGGTAGAAATAAAGTATCGTTGGTGATGGGTCTCTAAGTGCATCGCCCAAAAACCACTTTGAAAAGCCCCGTACCCTCGCCTCTTACGATACCCGTGGGGAGCAAGGGGTAATGACATTGTAAGCCGGCACTACACGGCAACTTATGATGTTTAAAACAAACCTGTAGACACGCATCAGACATTGATCCGAGTTGATTCCGTAAAATATTGTCAACACAAAGGTCAATGACAGATGACTCGACCGATATGAATATGTATGTTCGTGATGAGGATGCGATCGTGGTTAGATTCGTTGATAGAGGAATTTAATTTTTAGTGTTTTTTGTATGAAGGTCTTGGTTGTTGTCACATCCTGGTCTAATAATCTTGGAAATGCCATCTTAAAAATGACACGGGAGGACCGGCTCCGATTTCGCACAGGTAGTATTTCTTTAAAATGTGATTCTTTTTTTTGCTGTGTAGTGCCGGCTTAGAATAGCACTACCCCATTTCTTCCGGTGGGTGTACGTAAGAGGCGACTAACGGTATTGGGGCTTTTAAGGGATTTTTGGGCGATGCGGTTGGAGACCCATCACCAACAACCTTTATTCCACCGTCTATTCCCCACGCAACTTCCAAAAGTGGCTGAGGAATTTTTAATTCCCTAGCTCTGGCTACCCCTTCAAGGGATTTATAGCCGTGAGTATATGTATGTATGTATGTCTTTTTTAATCTGTATTAATTCATATCGTATGACACTTAGCGTAAATGTTTTCTTCTAGGAATAACTACCGTTATCAAATTTTTACTTTTTAATTATTTTGTTTAACAATTATGGACCCTATACAATTACAAATACATAAATAAAATAGACAGTAATTGATTAAGTATATTCCGCTTCTAAGTTTTGATTTTGACGGTATCCTCCTTCATCGAGTATTTAATTTATGATATATTTTTTGTCACCTCCCTCGTAGACACAATCGTAATGTTACTCTAGAAATATAGCTCTCTTTTGTTGCCGTGTAGTGTCGGCTTAGAATAGCTCTACCCCGTTTCTACCGATGGGTGTACGTAAGAGGCGACTAACGGTGTAACTTTTACTTTACCATCCTTTCCCCACTCAATTTTCCAAATGTGGCTGCGGAATTTCTAATTCCTTAGCTCTGGCTACCCCTTCTAGGGATTTATAGCCGTGAGTATATGTATGTATGTATGTATGTTTTTTGTTTCAAAAACTTCTAATGTTAGATTAAACCTATGTTTTAAATGCATGATGTTTAAATTTTAAACTATTGCTATAATCTTTTTTCTAAAGCTTACACCAATCGAGTTGTTCAGAGATACGTTTGATGAACAGGATTTCTAATTAGAATGTATTAAAATGTTCGTAGGCAGCATGTAAGTCGTGCTCCGATCATATCAATCGATCGCTCAGTGAGCGAAAGTGCAGAATACTTCGATAGTGATGAATACGTCACTTGGCGCGCGGGTCCATGGTACTTGGATTATAATATAGCTATTTTTTTCATTTTTATTTCTGCTGTCTAGTGTCGGCTTAGAATAGCACTACCCCATTTCTTCCGGTGGGTGTACGTAAGAGGCGACTAACGGTATTGGGGCTTTTAAGATAATCATCACCAACAATCTTTATTTTACCATCTTTTCCCCACTTAACTTTCCAAAAGTGGCTGAGGAAATTCTTATTCCTTAGCTCTGGCTACCCCATCTAGGGATTTATAGCCGTGAGTATATGTATGTATGTATTTTTTTCATCATTGCCCTGTAGTGCCGGCTTAAAATGTCACTACCCCTTTCTACCCATGGGTGTCGTAAGAGGCGACTAAGGGTATGGGGATTTTTCAGTGGTTTTATCAGGTGGATCTTCAGTGGTGGGCGATGCGGTTGGAAACCCATCACCAAATGTGGCTGAGGAGTTCTAGCTCTGAAGCTCTGCCCACTTATCAAATATGATTTATATCTTGTATTTGAATACATATGAGTGACTGGATATTCTAAAGCTTATTCAAATTCTGCTCCATCCTTACAAGACTTAGCGTAATGACATTTGCCTATTTTTCTTATGATCGTTATAGTTATAGGTTTCTATCGATGAAATGTTTTTAATCTATACAGTAGTTTTGGAGCCCATTCCTACTGAAAAACAAACACACAAACAGATCTTTTCTCTGTACAGACGATTGTAATTATAATCACGCTAGTTTGTATTGGGGTATATAAGTATTATCAATTGTAACTTTAAAATTCCGACAAACTTTTTATTTAAAACCTCATGTGGGGATTATTACTAATAAATAAAGAATAAATAAAGGAAAGAAAAATTTCGACACAGGTGGGGATCGAATCCGCGACCGAATTTCGCACTTGCAGCCAATTGACACGGTAGCTCAGTTGGCAGAGCGTCTCGGGGCGTTCACCCGAGGTCGCGGGTTCGATCCCCGCCTGTGTCGAAATTTTTCTTTCCTTTATTTATTCTTTATTTATTAGTAATATGTCTTTAACATTTTTATTCTCAATACATACATATATTGACGAATTAAGTTTTAATTCGGGTAGGCAGACATCGATCACCACTTTGTACGATCCTGGCAAACCTCTCGATCTTTATTTACACACATACATATATTTTCATACACTCTCTTTCACTCTTTTTGTCTAAAATCATGTCTAAAAAAATGAATCATGATATGCGTAAACGATCAAATGGAAACGCGTCAGTCTTGGCCAACAAAAATTCGTATAGATTTGCGCATCCTCTCACTCGCCTTCTTACATAAAGCCTCTTTTTATTATTTCACTTTTCACTGAGTAATTGAAGGTGTTTTCAACGCTTGTCTCGTAATTTTGGTTCGTTTAAAAAGTTTACAACATATTTGATAAAACTGTTCGCATTATGTAATTAGAATTGCTTCAAAGAATTTACTAATCTTTGGTTAATCTTAGTGATGTGCACGTTAAAGGTTATAAAAATTGTTACGCCTAATTAGAAACCGGATAGACCGTTTTTTTGCACATGTAGAGAAAACATTTGATGGTCGTAATAATATCTCAAAGGAAGAAATGTGGTGAACAAATGTGGCTGAGGAGTTTCCAGCTCTGAAGCCCTGTCTACCCCTTTTTGTATATGTATGTATTGTAAGGTTCTAATTATATTTTGGTCAGCAGATGTTGTTGAAATTGTGTTTTTGTAATATGTGCCATCAATTATTTGAGGGTAAACTTATACGTTAATATTTATTTTTAAGTATTACTGTTTTCTCAAATCATTTATAATTATATTATGATTATTCATAGTTAAAAGACATTAGTTTGATTAATTGAAATGGATTTGTTATCATTGCAAATATTCAGTGTCTATATTATATATAAAGTTATATTCAATGATTATATCTTGGTATTATGTTTTGTAAAATAATTTCTATTTATTTAATGAATTTCCATAACACTATAATGCTTTAAATTTAGTAAATTAGATAAATTAGTTAAAATAAAGTGTTTTTGTGTAGAAGGGTAAAGTTGTTTACACGTGTGTATAAATACCCTGACTACACCAACTGACGTGTTTCGGTTTCTGGCTTTTGAAGTGTTAACAACTTGTATTTGAGGTTATCGTGAATAGTTTGTACATAAGAAATATACAGAGTTCACTGGAAGACTAGAAGTTTTATTATAACATCCTGAAGTCTAACATCTCAGAAGTGGAAGAAAATTCTACGTCTACAAGCGTTGTAAAAGGTGATGTACTTCATTTTATTTCTTTTAATTTATTACTGTACTATGGGGTAATTAAAACAACATAGATATTCAAGTGTTTCATTGAATGTTAAACCGATAGGTTCAGTTTGTGGCAATAGCTACCCCTTATCGTTCTAATTAGGATTTGAGTCTTTGGCGGAACAGAACTTGTATCCGGTTGGGGCTGCTCTCCAGTGGTATTGGTTCAGATCACCGGAAACACCTATTTATATATATTATTGAAATATTCTAAATTTTAATATTCTCATTTTCACTTTATAGTAACCACGTAAAATATATGTATGGATTTTATTAGATAATGTTGAAACCAATAAAATAATAATAACGTGATAAACTTTAATAAAATAGTATTCCTAATTGGTGGAATTTCTACTATAATGAATTAATGATACATATGGTTTATATTTGCATGTTATTAATATTAAACACATATCAACGGGGTCTCTTATTAAATGGAAAAGATAGGAATGTTATTTCCTAGATTAAATATAACTCAATGATCTAAAAATTAGCTAAATTCAGTAGAAGACCTTTCACTTGCTTGACAGGATTTTCTTTTTATGGACACCGTGCAGATTAAAAATAAATATTGTTTAATTATTTGAATGTTTACAATTGGTGTTAAACAAACAATAATATTGGTGATGTATGAGGGTGTCAGTGACCCTCGCACTAGGCTAGGCCTGTATCGTGAGTAGTCTTAATATAGAGTGTAATTCTAACGTATTTACCATGAAAGGTGGCTTATTCAAGAATAAATATTAATTACTAGTAGTACTACAATATATACTAATTAGATACTACTATTGATAACATAAACGTAACATAACATAAACGTTCACGCCGTTTTATCCCCGAAGGGGTTGGCAGAGGTACCAATACTCCTGAACTCACATGGCAAGCGCCATCTAGTTTCCAGAGAAGGTACCCACGTTTTGCTTAGACAGTGTACTCACGTGATAGGGATTATTGATCCATATAAATAAAGTGAATATATATCCATGGTGTTATTGTTAGTACGGGAGTTTATTGAATAATGCACATTATAGTTCCTACATTATTCTGATCCATGTTTTTTAACCCAAATTTGTGTTTTCATTTTATTGCTTCTTTCACTGTTCAGAGTTGTAGTTCTGCTTTGTTATTGGGGCCGGTAATAAGGGAAATTTTGACCGAAAGTGGATGGCTCTACTCTAATTTCTCTATGGGTTAACATGATTTCATAGTTCATTGAATTTATGGTTTTATAACTTTACTTTAAGTTTGAGGACAATGGAAAGAGAGAATGAACAGCGACGCTTGGAGACTCCTTCTAGGAGCCGCACTCGGCATAGATCCCGAGTTGCCCATGCATCGCGCAGTAGAAGCCCTGTGCGACGCTCCCGGAGCCGTAGCCAGCGAGTGCTGTCAGTGGTCGAGCAAGAGCTCGACCGCGCCAGGGAACTGGTTCGAGAGAAGGAGTTGGCGGTGTTACGTGAGCGACATGACCGAGTGCGCAGCGCACGACGAACAAATTCTGGAGCGACAGATCACATTGTGAATGTTAAGGATGTGTTTACTTCCTACATGCAACTACCTACACCCATAAAGATCGGTGTTGCTAAAAATGGAGCTTCGATACTTGCGTTCGGTAAAGGGAGAATAGAGGTGACAACAAATTTAGGAATTTTTGGTTCAATCGATGATGTTTTGTATTCACCAGAGGTAAGGTATGATTTATTATCGGTAAATCGCATACAGCAGACTGGTATGTCGGTTATTTTTGGTAATAATTGCGTTCAAATATTTAGCAAAGAAAATAAATGTTATATGACTGGGGAGAATATAAATAACTTATTTAGTATTACTTTTCCAATTAATAAATCTCAGTGTAATTTAAATATAGCTTCTGAAAATCAACAAGATAGTTTAAAAGAATATAAATTGTGGCATGGTCGACTTGGCCATTTAAATAAACAAAAATTTAATATTTTAAAAAAATGTAGTTGATGAACGCGACTGTAAAATTATTGATAATATTGTAATACCTACGGACGAGTTATGTGAGCCTTGCATACTCGGCTCGATTACCTTTTTCTGAAAGTAAAGATAAGACTAATAATAACCGACCATTGTTTATTATCCACTCTGATGTATGCGGCCCGATTAAGCCTACTACTATCGACGATAAAAATTATTTTGTAACTTTTATTGACGATTTTACGCATTATACTGTTACATATTTAAATGCTAGGTTAGAGGTACTTAAATGTTTTCAAGATTTTGTAGCTAAGAGTGAGAATCTATTTAACTTCAAAGTAACTAATTTGTATTGTGATAATGGGCGAGAATATCTGTCTAATGAGTTCAAAAATTACTGTGTTTGCAAGGGGATAACTTATCATTTAACTGTACCATACACGCCACAGCAAAATGGTGTCGCAGAGCGCATGAATCGTACGTTAACCGAAATGGCGCGAACATTGGTTACAAGTGCGAAGTTAGATAAGTCATATTGGGGTGAAGCTATATTAACATCTACATATATAACAAATAGACTGCCCACAAAAGCGCTCCCTAATAATAAAACACCATACGAAATGTGGCATAATAAAACACCGAAGATTAATCATTTAAAAATATTCGGTTCTACTGCATATGTTCATGATAAAACAAAGGGGTCGAAGTTTGATGAAAAGTCATTTAAAGCCATAATAGTCGGTTACGACAGAAATGGTTATGAATTAATAAATGTAGAAAATTATCAGTTCCTAATTGCAAGGGATGTTGGATTTGACGAGTTGAATTTTGAATCCTCTAGACCTGTCAACAATTTGGTGCGAGTTGAAATTCCCGCCGAAATTAATAAACCCGATAGTGAATCGGCAAAGTTAATAGGCAACAAACACGGTAGTCCCCTCATGAGCTCGGAAGCTGGACCTTCATCTAGCAAACTGAGACGTAGTGAAAGAATTCAAAATTTGCCCACAATTGATTATAAACAATTAGATGATCCTGGCTCTTATCTATCACTTACAGCAAATCTAATGTTACCTAATAATTATGACGATATTTTTAATAGAGACGATACTAGTAAATGGTTAAAAACAATAGAAAATGAAATAGAGTCTATTAATAGTAATAATACATGGAGTCTTGTAGAAAGACCTCACAATCTCAATATTATTAGTTCTAAATGGGTTTTTACAATTAAAAATAATGAGTTGGGTGAGCCTACACAGTATAAAGCGCGACTAGTCACCCGTGGCTTCACACAACAATACTTACAGGACTATGACGAAACGTTCGCTCCAGTAGCACGTATTACAACCTTTCGATTCATTTTAGCACTTGCAAATCAGTTTGACTTACATGCCCATCATATGGATGTAAAAACCGCGTTTTTAAATGGAATCCTTAAAGAGGACATCTATATGGAAGTGCCAAAGGGCGTTTCAGCGAGTCCTAATCAAGTTTGTAAATTAAATAAGACATTGTACGGTTAAACAATCTTCTCGGTGTTGGTTTGAACGTTTCGATCATACTCTTAAGGCTATCAGTTTTGAGCATTCACAGGTCGATCCTTGTTTATATATTTTAAATAAAAATAGTATGAATGAAAATGTATACATTGTTCTTTATGTAGATGATCTGTTAATTTGTACAAAAAGTGAACAAAATATGCATTTATATAAAAAAAAACGTTTAATGCAAGAATTCTGTATGACAGATTTGAATGAAGTGAAACTATTTTGGGCATTAAGATAGAACGAACTGAATGTATGTTAACTTTGGATCAATCTTTATACCTAAAAAGTGTTTTGAGCAAGTATTCCATTAGTGATTGTAATCCATCAAAATCACCATTTCCATCAAAGTTAGATCATGTAGTTTTAAGTTCAGATGCACATTATGATGCACCTTGTAAAAATGTCATAGGGTGTCTTATGTATGCGATGCTATGTACGCGGCCAGACATTTGTGCAGCAATAGGTATTCTAAGTCGATATCAAAGTAAAAATAATGAGGAGTTATGGAATTGCTTAAAAAATCTATTGAGGTACATAAAAGGCACTGTTGATTTAAAGTTGACCTATGTAAAATGTAACTATAAACAGCTGGTTGTTGGTTGTGCAGATTCTGATTGGGGAGGCGACATAACTGACAGAAAGAGTACAACTGGACATGTTTTTAAATTGTTCGATAATTGTACAATATCGTGGAATACACGAAAGCAAAACACTGTCGCTGCTTCCTCAACGGAAGCTGAATATATGGCTTTATTTGAAGCAGTTAGAGAAGCGACTTGGATAAAATCTTTGTTAAATAGTATTTTGATTTCAGTAAAATTGCCAATTATTATATTTGAGGATAATAATAGCTGTATTAGTATAGCTAATAATCCGAATAATCACATAAGGTCGAAGCATATCGATGTTAAGTACCACTTTACTCGTGAACAAATTACTAACAAAGTAATAAAGCTAGAATATATTTCCACAGGAAATCAACTGGCCGATATCTTCACGAAAATGGTACATACTCCAAAGTTTATTGAAATTAATTTAAATTGTGAAATTAGATATGATTTTTATAATAGTAATTAAAGTAAGTAGTTAATCTTAAAATAATAAAAGTGATCTTATTGTCCAATGAAACATTGAATTAATTATAGAATTACTTTCAGTTCTAATTGTGTAAATACTTGAATACTTGAGGGGGACTGTTGGAATATACGTATAACAGTATATATATATTTACAAATATCCAATTCATTCAATCATTCCTTCATTCAAACGATGTTCACTCAAAGCCAATTATCAATCAATGTTCATTCTTGTCTTGTCATTTATTCTAATTATAACTTTAATAACCGAAGGTCGTCTCTTACTTGCCGCTCTAAACCTGCACCCATTTTCATCAGAGGGCATGAAAAATAAGCGCAAAACCGCTGTTGCCGTTTCACGAATGCAGCCATGGATACACATAGCTGCTCTTAGCGTTAACGATGATGAACCTGATGAGACCAGTAGTGATGCAAGCGATGGCAATAGCTCTGATGTTTCGGATAATTGATGTCTTTTATATTATGCTAGTAAAATCTTTGTTTCGAAATTAATTTACTATTTAAAAAAAAAAAAATGCGCTTTTATATATTACGTCTATATATGTATTATCACGTGAATTGAATTAGATGTTAGGTTTAAGATTAATGTTGATTTACTATCTGATATTATGTACCTCGAAATGTTCGAGAATTTTGATGTACTATCTGATATTATGTACCTCGAAATGTTCGAGAATGTTGATTTACTACCTGATATTATGTACCTCGAAATGTTCGAGAATTTTGATTTACTATCTGATATTATGTACCTCGAAATGTTCGAGAATGTTGATTTACTACCTGATATTGTGTACCTCGAAATGTTCGAGAATTTTGATTTACTATCTGATATTATGTACCTCGAAATGTTCGAGAATGTTGATTTACTATCTGATATTATGTACCTCGAAATGTTCGAGAATGTTGATTTACTACCTGATATTATGTACCTCGAAATGTTCGAGAATTTTGATTTACTATCTGATATTATGTACCTCGAAATGTTCGAGAATGTTGATTTACTATCTGATATTATGTACCTCGAAATGTTCGAGAATGTTGATTTCCTATCTGATATTATGTACCTCGAAATGTTCGAGAATGTTGATTTACTACCTGATATTGTGTACCTCGAAATGTTCGAGAATTTTGATTTACTATCTGATATTATGTACCTCGAAATGTTCGAGAATGTTGATTTACTATCTGATATTATGTACCTCGAAATGTTCGAGAATGTTGATTTACTACCTGATATTATGTACCTCGAAATGTTCGAGAATTTTGATTTACTATCTGATATTATGTACCTCGAAATGTTCGAGAATGTTGATTTACTATCTGATATTATGTACCTCGAAATGTTTGAGAATGTTGATTTCCTATCTGATATTATGTACCTCGAAATGTTCGAGAATTTTGATTTACTATCTGATATTATGTACCTCGAAATGTTCGAGAATGTTGATTTACTACCTGATATTATGTACCTCGAAATGTTCGAGAATTTTGATTTACTATCTGATATTATGTACCTCGAAATGTTCGAGAATGTTGATTTACTATCTGATATTATGTACCTCGAAATGTTAGAGATCAGTAATTATAAATAAGTTATGGAGTATGTGTATCGTAAAGCTTGAGAACGTTGTTATCACATTATTATGTATGATTATTTCATATTCGATCATCATTCAATAGGCTCGAGATTAGTAACTGTATATAGGCATGTCAGACCGAATGTAAGGTTATCACTTGATGTCGTGTATGGGGTCATACACGTCGTCAGGATGGACGAATGTAAGGTTCTAATTATATTTTGGTCAGCAGATGTTGTTGAAATTGTGTTTTTGTAATATGTGCCATCAATTATTTGAGGGTAAACTTATACGTTAATATTTATTTTTAAGTATTACTGTTTTCTCAAATCATTTATAATTATATTATGATTATTCATAGTTAAAAGACATTAGTTTGATTAATTGAAATGGATTTGTTATCATTGCAAATATTCAGTGTCTATATTATATATAAAGTTATATTCAATGATTATATCTTGGTATTATGTTTTGTAAAATAATTTCTATTTATTTAATGAATTTCCATAACACTATAATGCTTTAAATTTAGTAAATTAGATAAATTAGTTAAAATAAAGTGTTTTTGTGTAGAAGGGTAAAGTTGTTTACACGTGTGTATAAATACCCTGACTACACCAACTGACGTGTTTCGGTTTCTGGCTTTTGAAGTGTTAACAACTTGTATTTGAGGTTATCGTGAATAGTTTGTACATAAGAAATATACAGAGTTCACTGGAAGACTAGAAGTTTTATTATAACATCCTGAAGTCTAACAGTATGCATATTTCCCGTCTAACGTACAACAAAACGGCGCGGTGCAGCCATGTTAAATCAGCGCTATGTTTTTAGATATGATACTCATTACATTTGAATATGAAACAAAAACTTAAACCTGATAATTGAAAGTATTACAAGTGATTTTTATTGGTAGTCCGCCTGATTTATTTTTTTATCAATTTAATATACATATATAAACATAAACATAAACGTTCACACCGTTTATCCCCGAAGGGGTTGGCAGAGGTACCAATACTTCTGAACTCACATGGCAAGCGCCATCTAGTTTCCAGAGAAGGTACCCACGTTTTGCTTAGACAGTGTACTCACGTGATAGGGGGCAGGCCTATCGCCGTTTTGTACGAATACACTGTCACATGACTAAGTACAACTCAGCCATGTGGGTTTCCTCACGATGTTTTCCCTCACCGTTAACAACCATGATAAATTTACCACACACATGACTTTAGAAAAGACAAAGTTAAAGTTAAAGTTTGATATGACAGCTAGTATTTTTTACACTTTTTGAAAATTACTATTTACTTTTACTATAATTTTCTTTGTCAATAAGACGCGTGTAATGTAATGATACTAAAATGGCAAGTGAACCAAATAAAGTTAATATATTCAAGACATCATTACAAACTGATCGGATCGTTTATTGCTATGCAAATGCTAAAATTATTACCTTCATTCATTGCGTAATGTGATGGATTCTGGTTCGCTTTGGGAAATTACCAATAAATAACAAATACAAAAACTAAGTTTTTCATAAATTCTTTGAATAGCACTTTAACGAATATCACTGCCTTTAATTTATACTCATGGCTGTGTTATAAGATCATCAGTTTGTGTAAGTTGAAAAAAAAACTAAAAAAAACCCGACTAGCAAAATGGAGCCAAAAAAACACGAAATAAAATATTTATTCAAATAGAAATATAAACATCATATTGGTAATTATTCTAATTTACTCTAGTACCTTATTGGTATTATTTTCTTATTAAATACTCCTTTTTTTTTGTTTGCAATGGCTTGTCAACATGTATAAAAAATGAAGCCTAAATCTATCCATCGACAACGTTATCGTTCGACAAAACCGTAGTGGCTCCAAATAGCGAAGTAAGAAGGCAAGTCAATCTCTTCACATCAGACGAGTAACAAGCAAAGCAATATTTTGACCTCAAACACAATTTAAACTGGCTCTTGAAACGAAATCTCAATACAGCCTTGGAAACGCATTCCGCCTTTTAAATTGAAATATTATAAAACAACATACATTATATTCGGTCCAATGTGGTAATGGCAGTCGTATGTAGATCATCCATTTCCATTCACATTCCTTGATACTTAAAGAATTATTCTTGGTTATTTATTGTGACACTGTGGGGCAAATGACCAGACATTTAATTCTGCTAATATGTCTATAAAATGAAATGATCAATAATGACTAAGAAAAAGCTCCAGAAGAAGCGGTATTGCCTAGACTTTGTCCGAGCTTTGGTATCCATGCTGTCTAAATCAATTTAGATTTAGATAATAAAGAAGAATAATTTCAATAAGGGGACTTCAACTATATGATAATTGAACTATAAACTTTATGGGTTGGCAGAGGTACTAATACTTCTGTGTATCTGCACTCTGAACATCACGCGACATTGTCACCTGGTGCTCGGAGTATCCATGTTTTACTTGGACAGTGACGTGGTAGGGAAAGTGAAAAGGTGGAAAATATATTTTGATATATTCTGCATCAAAATCAGCTTACTAAAACCCGAGAAATCACTAACTAAAATTGTACGCGTATGTGTGTCACGTGTAAATCTGTTAACTCCCTTCTTTTCGTCGGGTAAGATACCTAAAATCTTCTCCCTAATCTATCAAACGCTGTGCTTAAACTGCGTCATAATTAATGTGGCTGAACGCGATGTCATTAGAAATATACATACATGCAGGTGGAATTAATAACCTTTTTTTGAGCCGATTATTAAGCATCGGTTTGGATGGATTACTAGTTTAGCTCTGTATTCATAGCACCGCATAAGGTCTTGGACCCATCACAGTCCGCTATCTAGTGCCGTTTGGATATACGTATGGTTTCTTGCTGTGATGGAAAGAAAGGAAAGTCAACCGATTTACCAATGAACAATAAATGTTTACTAAAGCACCTATATATCTAGTTTGTTCTCAGCATAGCCATCGAAACAAACAGTGTATTACCCAACAGTATATATCTATTAAACTGATGACACTCATTTAGACCTTAACTGTTTAGTTTAAAGATTCATTTAGACCTAATTTAGAACAACAACAGCCTAATGCCAACAACTATTTTAGGAGTGCAGTCGCAAAATTCTGCAATCACAATAAACTTGATCGTTTCTTTCACTAATATGGATTCCTTCTTATTGGGAAAGTGTAATTGTATTGTATTTATATTTATGGATCTCTTTATGAGGTTGTTTAAGTAACGGTTGATGGTTATAAATGTCGAAATGTGATTGTCTTAGCAACCAGTTTAAAATGATGTAAAGTTAGCAATTTGATACCACTATACTGCTCTATTTCTTCTAAAAAGTGGTGCAAATAAGAAAGGAGATTTCAACTGTTTTTTTTTAATGTTCTAAATATCTCTGCATTGTGTTTATGAAATGACTGAATTTTCTCCATTCAAAAAAACTTTTCATAGCAAAAAAAAGGCCTTGTCATTTGTGTATCTATATGATGATATAATTAGCTCAATAAATTATCCGAAAGAATCGCTTTTTGTGAATTATTCGTAAACACTGTGCTCAAGTGCTCAAAAGCCTTCTTTTTCTGGTTATTGTACTAACGTTATAAACTGCAAACTTTTCATCACTTCGTAAAGATACAAGGTCACTTGACATTGTATAATATCACTCTGCCTGCCCCAATAGAAACCGAGACGGCTTGAGTGTGAGTTTTTTGTTTATTTGTATAACAAATTTTATTCGTGGTCGATTTACAATCAGATCTCTAACTTTAAGCTGTTTGGCTTAAATAATGCGGTAAGTAAATGATAAGGCGTAAAATATGCGTCCAAGCTAGATCGTTTGTGGTCTGAGGACACTGCATGCCATACTGTAAGAGTCATAGGAGAGAGAAAGTACAAAGTACGTAAGTACTTTGTGTTGTTCTTTGAAAACTAGCACCATTCATATTAATCGGTATTATTTATTTATTTGAAGATTAAAATCGGTATTAAAGAGGTATTTAAGTATATTAACTTTCAAAAGCTGTCATACACCTGATGTTACACCTGGCTGCCAGGTAGTTGCGGCCGAATTTGCAACGGCACCTATGGATTTTTATATTCTTTATATACACTGCTATGATGGGGATGTTATTATATTTCGAAAACAAGTGAACGAAATTTGTCTCCGAAAAATAATAAACATTAATTAAATTAAAATTACTTGCGGCCTCTTTTGCCTGGCTGCGTCTTGTCAATGTATTCTCCTATTCATAAACTTTTGTTAAAATGTGTGTTTGACTTCATACGTTATGAACGTAGAGATTTAGCAGCGGGATCTTATACTATCAGTAACTGTTTTATTTTTAGAAATGAACTTAATTATTTAGTGCATAATTGTATAAAATATTTGAAAAAAACATATAGTAAAACATAGAACACTCTCTTTTTTAACTTGGTTAATAAACGAAGTTCGCCTTCCGAATATAATCAAGCTGAAATTTGTGTAAAGACAATATTGGTGGAGAAATGAGAGTATCAGATACGATAACAATAAATAGTCATAAATAAAAGGATTCTGCGCTCTCTTGTATTGTATGATACTAATCCAGCGGCACAGCGATGGCGTGGATGCGCCATTCAATGTAGTATTAATATAAATATTATAAAAGTAGTTTACATACATACATACATATACTCACGGCTATATTTCCCTAAAAGGGGTAGCCAGAGCTAAGGAATAAAAAATTCCTCAGCCACTTTTGGAAGTTGAGTGGGGAAAAGATGGTAAAATAAAGGTTTTTGGTGATGGGTCTCCAACCGCATCGCCCAAAAATCCAATAAAAAGCCCCAATACCCTCAGTCGCCTCTTACGACACCCGTGGGTAGAAAGGGGTAGCGACATTCTAGACCGGCACTTCACGGCCAGTAAAAGTAGTTTATAAGTATTATATGTATTTACAAAACCAAGCCTACTTATAAGATGTTGCTGCAATTTGTTTTTACAAATATTAAATTTTTCCTCATTCAAATGTTTAAAACAAAAATTAACATAAATAAAAATATAAAAACTATTGTCTTATTTTGTTAAAACTTCTTCGTTTATTTGAGGGGCATTTCCATTGCTTTTACTTAAGTTTCATGCTTCTTTTGCAATACCCGACATGCAGCAACACACAGGACGTAGAAACCATAACAGCATTGTGGAATTCCATTCTAGCCTTTTCAGACTACGACTGGGTCGAAATTTTTCAAGGTATATATATCTATAAATCACATTGATAATCCTATGACAAAACATAAGTTTGTTTTTTATACGTTATCACATTATGAAACATATATTTTTGTTATTGTCTTGTGCAAATAGAAAAAAAAGCGACAATGTCTAACAAAGTGTGAGTATAAGATGCATTTGTAAAAGCCCATAACTATAAAAATATTACATTATGAAGACGAATCGAACGATGTCTCATTCCTCTATTCGTGATTTTCATTATTGGAGTAATAGTTGAACAGGTGAAATTACAGATAACCCCTCTCAATCCCTTCTTCTTTACCGTAGTAGCGTAAAAACAAACAAACAAACATAATCTCGTGTCAAAACTTATAAAGAAAGCCGCTCCACCGCTCTCCTGTCCACGCTTTACTAATCCAAGGCGGCGCGGAGTCCTCGGGCGATTACTTTAATTGGCTCAATCTCCATTCAAACCACCTCACGGGAGGGGGTGGGCAGATTTATAGCGAAAGGGTACGCGCTGATCCCGGCTCTGTATGAACGAATGGGTCGAAAAAACTACTTGAGATTGCATTGTAATATACATTCATAGTAGCGTGGATGTATATCTTTAGTAGGTTAGGTAAGTAACTGGTGTTCTGGGGATCCATAAGTATTGAATGCAGTCTAACAGTTATTTATCAATTGAAACTATACCCTTTATTTTGGATTTTGCGTAAGACACACATTTATTTATTTATTGACTTATCTCAAGCCATACGATTAATACAGAAAAAAAGAAAAGAAAACAATACAAAAGGCATATTATTTCATTAGTTATGAATTATATACTTTACAAAAAAATATACAATTATGATCAGTATCAGTAATAAAATGTTTACTTAAGACAGGATTCCTCGCAAGGTTATCCCTCACCGATAAACAGTGATATTGTCGTGTAGCTCTAATAATCTCAATTTTGGATTAAAAATCATATGCCTGCGTTTAAGAAAGACTGAATACGACACTTCACCGACGGAGCTACTAAGGTTCTCCATGAAATCACTAGTATAGATTACATTTATTATTAAAGCCGGGATTGGAAATCACGTGGCATTCTAACACTTGATACCTAATTTTTGCCTAGACTTAGCCTATCTATATATTCCCTTATTAGGTATGGGCAGGCTCTTTGTTCGGTCACATAACTAAAGCTCAGTCTCACTTACCCATAGAGTCAGACAAAAGCAAATTTCCAGGAATGATGGACATCATTAAAGAAACAAATGTGTTGAAATGGAACGTATAAGGTGAAGACAGGTGGCGACTGACCCGTTTTCATTAGCTAGTTTGGTGTGACGGCGCTGCGGCGGTGACTAAATCTTCATTTTTGACACACTCCCCGGGGTAGACACGGTGGATTGTACCCAAACGATGCTTATTTAAACCTATTTAAACTGGAAAAATATGTTCTACAATTTTTCGCTTTGATACAATTATAAAAGATCGATGTTAAGTGCACTGTTACTTTGGGGACAATTGGGGAGTAAGTTGACGTATGGGAGAGCATTATGTAAATGAAAAAAGGAGGGAGATACAAATTAGTAAATATAGTAATAGAGCAAATAACGTTTATCATATAACTATATGAAAAAGAGACATAGAGTAAATGCTGTTCTACAGTCTTGCGATGAAAATTACGTTCCTACTTATTACTCTTTATTTAACATTTATCAAACGAAAACTATGAAGTGCGCCATCTCGTATTTTCTTTTATATTTACAACTTTTTTGCTGGGACAATGCATTCGTGATAGAGGCAGTCTATCGCCACTTTGATATAACTACAAATAAAATGAATAAATCACATGTCCATGAAATAATGATGTCCGTAAAGGAAGAGTCCGCTCCTCGGTTGATACATCTCTAACTAGGGAGATGTCCTGTTAATGTTGATATATCGAGACGCGGACACACCGGACTCTCCGATTTACCACAGCCCTATTGAAATACAAATGGATTTATACAATTTTAATTTTCACTTTTATTTTATTCCCGTTTTTGTTAAACTAAACTTTGTCACCATTGCGACCGTTAATTTATACTTACGGATAGGCAGAGATGCGCAATCTACGTCATTATAGAAACAGCCAATTTCGGTCGTTTTTAGTCACGTGGCAGTTGCATCAAAAAAACCTATTTTAGAAGACGGATTTTGGTAAAATAATGCAATATTTTTATCTCGCACTATTATAAATCGCTCTAAGAATGACTGATGAAATAAAAGAAATGTTTATTCTTATTACAGTCAAATTGCCTATTTAGGAACAAGAACGGTAGTTCGGTAGATAATGTTTTGATCAATATTTGCATTGTATTTTTTATAAAAACGCAAATCAATTTAATTTTCCAAGGTTAGAATCTATCCGACTAGCCTATCTATCATAATATGCAACAAATTTTTATAAACCGATAGAAAACAAATTAAGAATTTATATTTAATTAAGACTTAACATGAACATCAAAATGTTATATATGTCGTAGGATGATTTGATGTTTAGGTTTTTTGCAAAAAACCTAGGGATTTTGCAAAAATCCGGATAATTAGACAACGGTTATAATATTTTCTAATCTTACTAGGTTTATTGCAAAAAAATCTAGTTGGTTTAGTATGACTCCGAAACGAAATGTCAGTTTTTATGAATACTGTACACTGATTGGTTGATTGCAGTGACCCAAAAAGATATCATCTCTGATTGGTGGTTAATTAAGACGTACTTACTTCATTGTTCCTACGTACATTTAATTTGATTGGTATTTTAATTTTAGTTACAAAAAGTTCCTAAGTATAATAATAGTATTGTCATTTCCCTTTATAACTCTAGCTATAATATCTCAATACCACAATGACGAAACAATCAGAATAAGTGAAGGCGGGCAATCAGAAATCAGCCAATCAGCATTAAAGAAGTACAATCTTACTAAACCAACTGGTTTTTTTGCAAAAAACCTAGTAAGATTAGAAAATATTATAACCGTTGCCTAATTATCCGGATTTTTGCAAAGTTCCCTAGGTTTTATGCAAAAAACCTAAACATCAAATCATCCTACTACATATATATTTTTGAATAATATTACTTACTTATTTAAATAATATTCCTATACAAATATGTCTACCCTTTCCGCTACAAGTCGTATTGTTGGGGATTGCAGCCGTGACACGTGTCACCAAAGTTCATCTTGGACGTGCCAAATTAAGATGGAAACAGACTGTATCGTTGGGATTTCGGTAGGGAGCGTTCACACTTGACTGTTGTAAGAGATAAGCTCGTTGTAAAGAAAATGGGGAAATAATTTAGTTTTAGTTAAATCATCATTTTGAGTAGGTGAAAGTTAAGTTAGATTTTTTTATATTCATTCATGTGCAATAATGGACATAGGGAAAAGAAATCATGTTTATTGTATTATTTATAATAATAAAGCCGTTAACCCACCCTTCATAATTTTTGGTGTGATAATTATAGTATTATTATTAATATTATAATAAGAGCAGCCGTTATATGGGACCCAGTTATTTTAACTAGCTAGCCCAAGTAGCACATTTAACTTCATTATGTATTTCTATGCATGTAGTATGTAGTACCTACGAGTATATAATACAATAAGAAAACTGGTTAATTTAAAATTATATAGCTGTGAAATTCGATTTACTACCTTAACTACCTTAACAGCATTCGCTCACAAGTTACGGATACTTAAAAGAACTAACTTGAAACAATTGAGCCAGCTCCTTTACGATTCCATAGGGACACGTCCATACTGTCTGTCAGGCAACCTCGCGAGGAGGGTTTCGTTGGCAGACGGACTGAGGGGAGCGAGGGAATCGACTAAGAAACCCTATTTAAACAAACCACGGGTGTTTAATGCTCGTATGGTTTGAAAGGTTTTCGACTGATCTATCAATCTCACCTGTCTCTGGTGTGTTAAATACTTAAGTTTTTCAGTTATAGTGTATAATATCTCCGTGTAGTGCCGGCTTTGAATGTCACTACCCCTTACTACAAGTGACGTCAGAGGCGACTAAGGGTGTTAGGTTTTTGGACGAGGCGGTCGGAGACCCATCACCAACGATACTTTATTCTATCATCTTGTCTCCTTTCAACTTCCTCTTCAGCCACTCTTATGGGAATGATTGGGTAAGTCATAGTCAAAACTCAAAACGCAATATTATGTATTTAATATCATAAAGTACGTCGCTACGGAAATGATTTAACTATTCCATGTCATACACAATGAAATCTTAGGAGAATGAATCTGCCACATCTGTTTATTTTTGTAATGTTATATCTCAAAATTTAAAGTAATGTTTATTATTATTTAGAATCAGTACTGCTGAAAACATAAATTTAACCCAACCGATAGTTCTGTCATCACTTCAACTGCGCGTACGCAAGAACACGTAACGCCATCTATCAATCTTTCAACGCACTACATTACGTCTTACCGTAGCTCCGGCATTGACTGATAGATGGAGCATCTCGCTACAAAACAGATTTATTGATTGACGAAAAAATTTAGATGCAAAATAACCCTGTGCTTTTTTGAATTGTTTCAAAAATGTGTGTCTTGAAAAATTGAATCTTACAGGAAAATAAAATTTGATGATTGAGAGAGGCTGCTGTATTTTTCTGAAGAATGTGATGAAGGATGAAGCTGTGTAGTGTCGGCTTAAAATAACACTACCCCATTTCTTCCGGTGGGTGTACGTAAGAGGCGACTAACGGTATTGGGATTTTAAGGGATTTTGGGCGATGCGGTTGGAGACCCATCACCATCACCAATAAACTTTATTTTGCCATCTTTTCCCCACTCAACTTTCCAAAAGTGGCTGAGGAACTTATAGTTCCTTAGCTCTGGCTACCCCACCCCTTCTTGGGATTTATAGCCGTGAGTATATGTATGTATGTATGTGATGAAGGATTGATAATATAGATAAAATGCCCTGTGCACTGTCCTGTTTCCGCGTCCAGTGTTTTCATCATGAAGTTAGTTTTATCGTTTTAGGTAAAATTTAAGACTAAATACTAAACTTACTATGATTCATATTAATCTAATATATAAAACTCGCGTGTCACAGGGTTTGTGACTAAACCCTTCTGTAACGGCTGAATAGATTGAAATGAAATTTTGCATACACATTCGGTAGGTCTGAGAATAGGTTAAAAACTATTATCAATACATAGTATAAAACAAAGTCGCTTTCGCTGTATGTCCGTATGTATGCTTAGATCTTTAAAACTACGCAACGGATTTTGATGCGGTTTTTTTTAATAGATAGAGTGATTCTTAAGGAAGGTTTGTATGTATAATAAATGCATAATATAGTAGAAAATCACTGATAAATTTAAAGGTTTCTAATGTGATGTCGTAAATAAGCACGTTTTTTTGCGCTTATATTGCAAACGCTGGCTAAACCCTACGAGATAGACCAAAATAATGTACTACAGTATTGTTCACCTTAAAAAGTTCAACAAAAAAGTCCGCGATGGTATATGTCTATCTCTTAGGGATAACCCAGCATAACCATTTTTATTCTTTACTAAAAAATGGTTATTTACGAAGTGATTTTAAACAATACAGCATTAATCCTTATCCAATTAAGTACCTTAAATAAATTGTGCATTTATTATAGATCAATATGCTTTTTACAGCATGTAATTTAAGTGAATATTACCGAAGATATTACAAATTTAAAATGCAGGGTCGTAGTTGTTTGAGCCCCGGGCGGCGCGTGCCTATAAATAGCGCGTCGATGGCCGCGCTTCGCCATTTAGCACTTTATGATTTGCAGCGATCGCACGCGTTTATCGGAGCTCTCTAGCGAGGAAAATATCAAGAATTAATTAAACTGAATAGAATAAGTATCTTTTGTTGTTGAGTGTTGAGTGTTTTTCACATGGCCAATTATATGTCGCGCTGTCAAGAGTAACGTCTAAGCAAAACATGTTTGTATTGGCTAATGACAAAAAAGCTGTGAACGTTGTGTATAAGGACATTCTGTAGTAGGTATATTTTGCATTGCACCCGGGCGAAGCCGGGGCGGGTCGCTAGTATTTTTATAATTACTATATATTTTTATACTCTTAAGTGATAAGAGTTGTCCAACCTATACATTTTACTTTATTTCGTACTCAAAAAATACTCTAGAAATAAATAAAAGATGTTATTAAAGGAAAGAAAAATTTCGACACTGGCGGGGTTCGAACATCTTTTATTTATGAGTAATAATCCCCACATGAGGAATTCATGTCAAAAAACATTAAATTATACTCTAGAAATAATTTATATGGCGAAACAGCGTTTGCCGGTTTAGCTAGTTGAACCTTTAGATATGGAATAAAACATTGCATTCAAGTATCAAATATAACGCACTCTCAGAACGAAAGAGGCTCAAGTCTAAAATTGTGATATTGGGTAGCAAACATAGAAAAGCATAAAAAAGTATATTCTAAAACAAAGGCACTTATTGATATAGGGTCAGAAAATTCGCTATTCTGATTATAAGTGCCATTGTTTTACTATTCATCGGATTTAGCATACATTTTTATGTCTCTTTAGGATTGTAACTCAATATCACTATTTTTGAGTTGATCCTCTTTCGCTCTGAGAGTGCGATAAATCGAATCAGAAAAAAAAAAACTCAAAATGCCTAAGTGAAAAAATAGTGACTTCTATTCCGACGCAGAGAATGAATGAGCGATAAATTATCATTATCAGTGGCTCGGAGTAGTGTTTATTATTTATGGGCTGGTTGGGAAGCCCCCGGGGTTGATACGCAACTTTTTCCGGGTGACGCGATTACATTGACGGAGGAATAGGCAACTTTGCGAGAAAAAAAATATTTTAAAAAATACAAGTGTATGACAGTGATGGTTTTCAAAAAACAAAAGCGTCTACCTACTTTTATGTAAGCAGGATGGTTAGTTGTCACATAATTATAAATTTAATCTTTAATTCATATTACGTTAATAAAAATTGCCTAGTATCTCTGCTGCCCATATTATTATATACTTTCGCTCCAAACTCTAAGGGTTACTAATCACAAACAAAAGTGTAAAACGAAACTCTCTGTCGTCCATTTCTCTCTACATTATCTTGTTTACCTCCCTCTCTCCCTTACCTTTAAAATCTGTAGAAGTTGTTAAGTGTCGTATTGCAATATTCGCAAAGAATTTGAACCTTACCTATTTCAGGTGTAAAAATCTTCACCTTTACTGTAAAATGTAATAGTAGTTTTTAGTTTACTTTTATATGTAACTTTGTGAGAGTGAGACCCATAATCAACAACTTTTATTTCTACCATCGTTTCCCCACTCACATTTCCAAAAGTGGCTAAGAAATTTCTAATTTCTCAGCTCTGGCTACTCCTTTTAGGAATTTATAGCCGTGAGTATATACTCGCGTATGTATGTATTCATTTTTTTTGTGCCACAAAGGCAAATAAACATCTTCTTTTCGTTCTTTTTTTTAAAATATACAACCACATTAATTTATTTGAGAGAACACTTAACCCAGCTGTCATGTTTCCTCCGTCATTACATATCTGGTGTGCTGTGACGCATCACTATGGTTTTCTTGACACACATTTATCCAGTATTTATGATAACTGTGTTTCTAGATGCCACCATCGTTTCGTACCATATATTACAGTATGTACATCCTCCCGAATGGAAAAAATATCATGATCTTTCAGCTGAGCGCCAAACTCGTTCTTGGTTCGTTCGTTCGCAAAATGCCGTGCCCATTTAAAATAGGACACTGACTTTGTAGCGTGAATATAACTTGGCTGAACGTGCCTCAAAGGTTTGAAGAATATCTAGTTCTTCTTCTTCAACGCGCTGGCAGCCATTGACACGGTAGCTCAATTGGCAAGAGCGACGGGGGCGTATACCCGAGGTCGCGGGTTCTAATCCCGTCTGTGTCGAAATTTTTCTTTCCTTTATTTATTCTTTATTTATTAGTAATAATCCCCACATGAGGTTTTCATGAACAAAAAAGATTTAAATCTTCTTCATCGTGTTGTCACCTGTATTAGAGACGTATTCAGAGGTTGTACAGAATACTCACGAGATAAAAGGCCAGTATAACGCGATGTCTGAAATGATTAAATATGATAAATATGATGACTTGTCATATAGTATGGCAGCCGTGTAGCTTTTCTCAAGTGGTGATATATAGGTTCCTTAGATTTTATAGGGGGAGACAAAAAGAGGTTAACAAAGATCAAAAAAACACTTGATATTTTATTTGAAGTTATATAAATCATGTAGGTGCAAAGGGGCGAGCGATAGTTTTTATTCACTCCAATGACGGCAATATATAATAAATAAATTTAAAATAATTCTCTGGAAAAGACGCAGGAGGAGGAGGAGGGAGGAGGATTATTCCAACACTGTGCATCACCATATTATAATAGCATGATAGTGAATAGCCAATATATCTTTCAATTATTTGTATAAATCATAAAATATTATAAATAATCGGTTGAGTGGTATCGAAATCTTACATTCGAAGATGTCTTGCCTGTTTTTAACAAATTATAGATTAAGTTTTGAAGGGGGGCGACCCATGTTCATTTTGTTCAAAGTAATGAGTAAGTGATGTGATTAACAGCTCCTTTAAATATACTTTCTTGAGTCTTCAAGTCCACCACAATCCAGGGCACCCTTCAGGAGCACTGGATGAAAATGCACGTCCCAGTTAAACGTCCTCAAAGGAAGTTATAGACCGTGTGTCCGTTAGTATTGTATATAATATCACGTAGCCTGTTTGTTTATAATGTAAATAATTATTGCTTGTTTTAATTTTTTTAATTGTGTTGTTTTTTTTTTAATTGTGTTGTTTTGTATCATACATATAGTTAACTAAAAATAGTCTTAAGTCTTCTTACTAACCATTGTATGTTTTATGTTATGTACCTTGTTGTGCGAAATAAATAATATTATTATTATTACAATCTGTCAATCATACGATGTTACTCTTCGGTTACCCCTTCATGGAGTAATAACCGTTATTATTTGTAAGTCATATCATAACTCAAGACATTATAAATTGGGGTTATTATTTGAAAATTGAATCGTTTAATATTGAACGATGATGCTATAAAACACAAACAAACGTGGTCGTAGAAGAAATAAATTAAAGAGATATATTATTATTAAAATTTGGGAGCAAACTTCGGGACATTAACTTGCTGGCGTCTTCGGAGGCACACTGGGAGCAAATATTAATTAAGATCTTTATATTACAGTACAGGTACTGAATTTTTATTTCTTTTATCATACTTACTTGATTTTGTCCATACATGTACTCAAGGCCTTAAACCCCAAAAAGGGGTAGCCAGAGCTTCAGAGCTAGTAACTCCTCGGTTACATTTAAAAGTTGATATCTCTAGTTTGTGTAAACTCTTTAATGCTCTAAAGGCTCAAGTTCATTATACTTTAATAATCTTTATTAATTTTCGACACACCTGCTGTTTAAGTGACTTTTATTGCATTGAAGTTTTAGCTTAATCATCAATACCAATTATCGAATTTATATCTCAAATAGAATAAATGAAAAGACCTAAATATGCAGCTTCGTTCGGTAAGAAGCTGCCACCTTGAGGCTCTTGAGTCTTTGCGCTACAGCCACCATCAGCATGCTAGAATAAGTAAGATGACTAAGATGTCTTAAAATATTTCATTCCCATGTTGAGCTCGGTGTAACTCAGCTCAAAAGCGCTTACGTCCCGCGAACTGTGACATCCGCAAAATTAATGAGGAATCGTTAGCGACGTGCGATCGAGACCACCGATATGGTCTCCAGCGCCCTAGCGCCCTCGCTGCTGATTCCACGATACGGACAGGAACCAGCTCTGTCACATAAATCAGTTAACATGATTTACTCTTAATTCGATCAACGATTTTGGGAATGCGCTGTTTATTTTACTTTCCAATTTAAGTAAACACAAATGAGTCCTATAGTTTATACCGACCGACCTACAGATAAGCTGAATCATCTCTTATAACGGGATAGGTGAAAAGTGTCTGAAAAAACATAGCTACATAATAGTTTGAGAACCGTCTAAACTGGAGCTAGGGTAAAAAGAGAGTGTAATATGAGTTTAGCAACACAAGACAGAGTGAAGTGAATCGAACAAAGATAGAGAGAAGTGTCAAATAAGTTCATCAGGCTCTGTGGTCTCTTATTACAGAGTTTTTCTTTTTTTGTTGAGTATAATCAAGTCTTTCCGATTTCATGATTCAGGTTTAAGAATTAAATATGCAATACTAACAAAGATATCCCTACACTACCTACATTACTACCAACGAAATAAACTTGTAAAAAAATCTGTCTAGCCACATCTAAGGAGTTTGTTCTCATCAAAAATAATCTAGGATTACTAAATTGATTTAAATTAAAAAGTATCAATTATAAAACAGGATTACAGTTGTGACTCCTTCTGTGTTTTAAAATGATTAGTAAGCGATATTTTTGAACCCACCAATCACGAACCCATATACTTTTGCCTTAGACTTTTCCTTTCAGAGTAGAGGCAGAAAATGCAATCAATTCCAAACATAAACATAACATGAACGTTCACGCCGTTTATCCCCGAAGGGGTTGGCAGAGGTACCAATACTTCTGAACTCACGTGGCAGCGCCATCTAGTGTCCAGAGAAGGTACCCACGTTTTGCTTAGACAGTGTACTCACGTGATAGGGGGCAGGCCTATCGCCGTTTTGTACGAATACACTGTCATATGACTAAGTACAACTCAGCCATGTGGGTTTCCTCACGATGTCTTCCCTCACCGTTAACAACCATGATAAATTAACCACACATATGACTTTAGAAAAGACAAATTGGTGTAGGCCCGACCCAGGATTGGAACTCACGCCCTTCTGTTTTCGGGCGGGTGTTCTACCCACTGGACTATCATGTCGCTTCAATTCCAACAACTGATAAAATGATCGCACGAAGTATGAAAAAGTTTTTTAATTTACAAGTTTTGTATATATAAAATAAATTAAAACGATTAAATGTTCTTCACAACATTTATCCATCGGAGCAGTTCTTATTGTTTTTAAATAAATCTTTTAACTTACTAAAGATTGAAATGTAAACTAGGACTTACATTAGTATTTATTTTATTGATCCGAATAGCGCCATCTTTGATTTATTTGTGGAACTATATGGTATCTTATGGTCGTTGACCATAAGACCACTATCGGATGCTCCTTAAAATAGCAAGTGAAAGGAAAGACAATAAATTAAGTTATCTAAGTGTTGAGAAAGGCAGTAAACATATAAATACAAAATATATTCCATTTATATTCCTCACAGAATCCATCGCAAACAGAAAGCTCACTTTGCTTACAAAATTTAAAACATTCGTGATAATTGCTTGTATAAATCAAACAGCAAACGTGCAGTGCTAGTTCTACATTATTGCCACTAGGTGACGTTACGGGGAGCTAGTGTTGTCAACACTATTTCTTACTATTAGAAACTACAATGAAATGAGAATATTTTATGTATGTTGCAACCTATTTAAATACTAATACTCACGTCTTTAAATCTTAAAAATGTAGAAGCTAGAGCTTCAGAATTAGAAATTTCTTAGCAACTTTTTGAAGTTGAGTGAAAGTTTGGAAATTTTGTGAAAAGGAAAGATTTGTGATGGGTCTTCAGTCACATAACTCAACTTAACTCTTAAAAGTCTTAAAGTATCTATTTCATTGACATGATAATACTTAAAAACATTTTTAGACCATCCGTCTACCACCTGATCGATCCCTACACCACATCCATATTAATTAATAAATTATATTATCATATTCGTATTACTTTTTTTGATTTGGTGGCGTCCCACAATATCCTAATCTCCTATGCTGTAACAGTGAAGTCTTTTGGTATTTCATGTGTTCAGAAGAGACGTATCGTTGCAGGTTAGGTATTTATTTCTTACCATGTCCACAATATTTTTTACGTTTTCTTGCCATTTTAGTGACATACATATATAACAAAGAAACTGAAACTTACAGTGATTCCCATCCCTAAACAAGCGTTTTCGTCAGCGAGTACTTAACGCGAGTGGCGTTGGTGACCGCGTTATTTATCGCGCCATTACGCGGTTCACCCTTAAATCATCGCGTGACGCTCGCCCTACAGTGTGCGGGCGCCTTAATGAATGGTCTGGCAGGAGCTGAAACTTATCCGTTTTTTCTCTTATGAAATTCTGCGAGCACTTAGCCGAAATCTATTAGCTTGTCCCGGGATTATTGTTTTGAGTTTTACTACCGTACTGACAGTGTACGGTGTTTGTGTTGGAATTCTTGGCTTTTCGTCGTTTTTAGTGTTGTTATGTCACTATACTGCTCATATCTCCCAGTGGCGTGCAAGCGGAATGACTAAGAGATGCGGAACTTTTTAAGTGGTTGGAAGAAGATCATTATTTCTGCTAAATGAGAAGTATAAAAGAACGGGTTAAGATTATTGGTATAAGTTAGAGAAGCGAGATAGGTTTTTTAGAATCTCACAAACAGTGATCTATAGTATCTGTCTACCCCAATACATGGCTTAACTTTAATTAAAAAAAATATGTCAATAAAATCAGCACAACTATCGAACCGGGTCATATAGAGCAAGTCAGTGTACTACAACGAGACCCTCTCATCAGTGTAGTAGTAATTCTGAAGTAGTTGACTGATTTATAGTAGGAATGGTCAGGGAATAGTAATTATCGCGATAATAAATAACCAGTCGGCACCGCCTTACGAGGCGCGGCTTACGTTGTACGAGAAGGGAGGTTAAGGCGATGGAAAAAACTTATCTATAACTTCACGACTATATTGTCGATAGGGTTAAATGATATACAAAGTATTATTGGCATATTAACAGGATTATTACTGTGTCTAAATCTACCTTTTCAAAATAGTTTAATATGTTTTTAGAATATTCCCTTCTACCCTAATAAAATTATAATAGATTTAATGATAAGATGATCAAATACATAGCGCCCTAATTAGTTAGCCTCATCTTATGAAGTTTCTCAATATATTTTCCCCCATATCGAGCAATACACAAACAGATATAGAGTTGTGAACCCAAAACAGCGCTTGAACCAATAAATTAGCATCCGAGAACGTGCTCTTATCCTCTAAACTACCAAGGTTGTCAGTATCGCCTTAACGAATGTTTTGGCTCTCGTCGAAAACAATGTGCTGACCTCACGTCTTAAATCATGACGATTCTGACGGATTATAATTAGTAAAACACCAAAAAATACTATGATGTATTTGCCATTGTTTTGTATATTTATGTCTCTGATACGCCGTCATATCGAGAATAAAATTTACTGTTATTGAGAATTTTTAAACGTAATATGCGAGAATCGACTTGGAATAGAATTACTCTATCGTTTTTAAAGGGTTTTCAGGGTGCATTTTTACATACATACATCCAGCCACTTTTGGAGGAAAACTGAGGAAAATGTTGTTAAATAAAGAATGGTTGGTGATAGCTCTCCAGCAACATCGCCCAAAAATCCCTTAAACGCCCCAATACCGTTAGTCGCCTCTTACGTACACCCACCAGAAGCAATGGGGTAGTGCTATTCTATGCCGACACTACACAGCAATATTGATTCCAAACATTCAAAAAAAGGGAATTTCGGTCGTAAATACAAGCAAGTAAGAAGGTAAACCACTTTCATTATAACAGCTGTAAACTGTTTTCCTTAGTTCGTTAATAGTATCAATCACAAATCAATACGGACGTGGCTCAGCCCATCGGATGAGACTTAATTGCGCTTGCACATAATTATTAGGCGATCGCGCACCCTTCGATGCAGATCTTATCTTCACGACCATAAATTTCACGTGTACATCTGTTTTCATTGTTTTAAATCATGGAACTACATGGACTTGCTAAGAATAGATAAGTGGTTAAATTGAGTTTTGGAATCATGCTTATTAAGTGTTTTGATTATTAGGTGAATTTCATTTTGTTGTGTTCACTTAGAATATCATCGTTTAGGCTTCATAATTTATCAGAGGTATAAGTAATAAGAGGACATAAAAACACTAACCATAACATGTCCACAAACTAAAATTACAGTTTGATGAGTTTTAAAATATTTCGTGACAGTATTTTTCCATCTGTTCCTTTGAATGCAAACCGCCAATAATGAATTTAAAAAACGCACTAAAGTAACAACAATGTTGCAAGGCCTAAATATACCTGTATCTGCTTGTATAATATCTAAGGAGGTTGTATGTCAGCAGGCGTCAGCTGCAAGGAGTCCGGGCGACATTTGAATTTTGATGTGAACCTCTTTGGTGGCATGTTGACTTGACTGATTTAGATAAGGACTGCGGCAGAACTGCTCACCCTTGTAATCATAAATAAAAAAATAGACAGATTCCGCAAAAACGTTGTAAATATGTATGAGGTTAGAAGTTTATGAAGGGAAATAACAAATATGAAACAGAAAAAATATGCAGCTTTCTTTGAATGTCACGTTGAACTAAATTATGATAAATATTAACTTTACTTTGAAACATGAACACTTTTGAATTTATAAACCTTTTTAACTTTTTAATATTATAGAACTAAACATTACAATTTTGGAAATGTGAGAGGGGAAAGATGGTAAAAATAAATGTTGTTGGTGAATGGGTCTCCAACCGCGTCCCCTCTTACGTACACCCACCGGAAGAAATGGGGTAGTGCTATTCTAAACCGACACTACACAGCTTTGATGTATCGATATAATATTAATATGCGTTTTGGTTCCGAATTACCGCGTAAGTTTATTTCTGAAGAAACAATAAGTAAATAATCATGGTTGTTAACGGTGAGGAAAACATCGCGAGGAAACCCACATGGCTAAGTTACATTTAAACACAATGTGTATACTCTGAACACCAGATGACAATGTCACGTGATGTTTTAAAGTATTAGTACTTCTACCAATACCTTCAGGGATATACGGCGTGAACGTTGGGGTTTGAGTCAATAATTGCCGATATGTACTGATGTGTAGTGTCGGCTTAGAATAGCACTACCCCACTTCTTCCGATGGGTGTACGTAAGAGGCGACTAACGGTATTGGGGCTATTAAGGGATTTCTTTTCCCCACTCAACTTTCCAAAAGTGGCTGAGGAATTTCTGATTCCTTAGCTCTGGCTACCCCTTCTAGGGATTTATAACCGTGAGTATATGTATGTATATGTATATTCATTACACTTTTTCGCCTTTACAACAGTTTAGTAATTTTTATAAGCGAAAGTATTAAAATAGACAGACAAGGCTTTAAAAGAATAAGTAACGTATATTACTGTAATAATTTCTACTTATGTCATTAATTCTCATTGGGCAAGGTAGATACTATTGACAGCTAGTTTGTACGAAGATAGGAACTAAAGCTAATTAGAACTACTGGTTTTCTTGAAACAAAGTGGATAAAAGATTTTACATGAGTTATTTTTGGAGAGTTATTGTACCGCATTTCCAGATACCAATATTATGTTTATATTATATATTTTTATATTTTTAGTTATTCTATCTCGATACTAAATAGGGACTAATTCTTACATTTGGTTCCTAAATTAATAGTTATTCTGTCTGTAACCCTGAGCTTTGATGCCGTGGCTTTACTTATTGTATATTTTACACAAACTCAAGTATATATTTTTGTTGGTTTGAAATACACAATCCCATTTCTTCCCATGGCTGTGCCTAAGAGGCGACTAATATTATTGTGGTTTTTGAAGGTACTTTTCGGGGACACGGTTAGAGACCCAACACCAACAACCTTTATTTTACGGTATTTTTCTTACTCATCTTCCAAAAGCGGCTGAAGAGTTTCTTGTTCTGTGGCTCTGGCTACCCCTCTTAGGGATTTATTTTCGTGAGGTTATTTATTTGCCGTGTAGTGTCGGCTTAGAATAACACTACCCCATTCCTACCCGTGGGTGATCGTAAGAGGCGACTAAGGGTATTGGGGCCAAAAACCTTTATTTTTACCATCTTTTCCCCACTCAACTTCCAAAAGTGGCTGAGGCATTTTTCATTCCAAAGCTCTGGCTACCCCGTTAAGGGATTTATAGCCGTGAGTATATGTATGTATGTTCATGTGTATATTCATGTCCCGACACTGACCATGTCTTTCACATATCGAAACATATGCACATCTCATACACAAAGCTGTCTATTTCCGAAAGAAAAAAGTAACAGTTATTTATGGTATATTAGGGGGTGTGTCTCAATAATAATATGATATAAATTAATAAAAGAATGGAAACACATCTGAGTGGATGTTGTGAATGATTTGTTGTTATGCAAGTATTGAGCAGGATGGCCGGCGGAGTGAGATTAACCGGACTTGATATTTTAAAAATGTTAAATTTTTACAACCTTAAAACGTTTAAAAATCTATTTGAAAATGTTATTACGAAGGCCAAAGTCCGTAGTGAGAAGAATAAAAGATTATGTATCAGAAGAATGATGAATGTGATAGAAGCAAGAAAGATTTGCCTGGATTCTCTGCCTACCCCAAAGGGAGCAACGGGCGTGAGTATAAGTTAAGTGAGTAAAAATGATATAGATTTTTACTTTTTGCTTTATATCTTCATAGGTACTTACTTGTCAATAGGTTTTTCAAATCAAACTAAATATTCTTTATTGTTCTGAAATAATTAAGAAAAGCATTAAATTACAATCACATTATTAATTTACTATAAAATAACATTCACATTAATAATTATTCGAGGGTAAGAACGATGCTTCATAAAGTTAACTAACGTTCCTCGCATTAGGCAAAATTTTCTCAAATTTTAAAAAAATCTAAGGCATTGATAATATCGATTTTCATTTTTGAATTGTGGTCAAGATATATATATATATATATATCTTGACCACAATTCCATCCATATTTCATCGAACACATTTTATTTATCTTTGATGACACTATATGGTTTAGCATCCAACAAGCATCAAGACCAATTCACCAGGCGATCATAGAGCATCGGTAGATCTGGCCGCGGCCCGCCCCCAATAAACCGCCTCATCAATAACAGTTCACCTCCTGGCTGCGTCTCATTGTGCCGTATTGTTACACCGGCCTGCGGTGGACTGTATGGGTTGCTGTGGGCTGGGTTACCTTGGGCTGGTTGGATTGAAGTTGGAGTCGATAGTTTTATTCGGAAAACTGGCAAGTAACGACTAATGTGAAGTCTATGAAACGGAGTAATAGCCTATAGTTTTTATTACATGGACATATACAGCTTTGAATCTCATTAAAGGGGTACGAGCTTTAATATTTGCAATCCCTTAACGACTTTTAAAAGCAAAGGGGGGAAAATACATACATATATACATATACTCACGGCTATAAATCCCTAGAAAGGGTAGCCAGAGCTAAGGAATTAGAAATTCCTCAGCCAATTTTGGAAGTTGCGTGGGGAAAAGATGGTAAAATAAAGGTTGTTGGTGATGGGTCACCAACTGCATCGCCCAAAAAACCCTTAAAAGCCCCAATACCGTTAGTCGCCTCTTACGCACACCCACCGGAAGAAATGGGGTAGTGCTATCTAAGCCGACACTACACAGCATAAAAATAATAATGTAAAATAAAAGATGACTCTTTAAATACAGATGAAGTTATGTTTAACCTACCTCAGAATCATTCACATGAAGTGAAAGACTGACATTTTAGAAGTATAAAATTTAACATACTTTTTAAAAATGTCTTGTTTTTAACACACTCCAATCAAAAATATTACACTAAGATCCTTGTTGTGATTCTTTCAAAAAGTAAATATTTTTCTTATGTTGATTTGTCATACATTTCCACCGTCTCCACGCAATCAGTCCTCATGACATTTCGATCATGGTTTCGACAACAACTTATGAGGTCTGATACCTGTGAGGATCTCGATACACTCTTACGTAGCTCTGTATTTCAGACGTTTGGTTATGTGATTGATTTCACTATCTTCTTTGCTATTTTAAGTTGTAAATCACTGGTTGTATGGTGTTATTTCGTATTGTTTTATTTCTTTGTAAAACTATCCTATTAATATTATAAATGTGAAAGTTTCGATGTTTTGAAGTTTGTGTGTTTGAGGCGAAAAAGGCTCCTGATGATGTTATAATGTACACGAATATTACAAGTACATAATGTACACGAATGAAATTTGGCAAAATGCAAGATAATTACCCAAATTAAGACATATGATACTTTTCATCCTGGAAAAAGTTAATTTATCATGGTTGTTAACGGTGAGGGAAAACATCGTGAGGAAACCCACATGGCTGAGTTGTACTAAGTCATGTGACAGTGTATTCGTACAAAACGATCACAATCACTCGATCGAATCACGTGAGTACACTGTCCAAGCAAAACGTGGGTACCTTCTCTGGAAACTAGATGGCGCTGCCATGTGAGTTCAGGAGTATTGGTACCTCTGCCAACCCCTTCGGGGATAAACGGCGTGAACGTTTATGTTATGTTATGTTTATAAGCTTTGATAGTATAAAGTCTGTCGGGTCAGCTAGTATTTTATATACATATTACATATTGCGACGTGTATTAAAAATTTGTTCTATTTCAATATGTTATTAAAAGCACATACATAAATAAACTCACGGCAATACATCCCTAAACAGGATAGCCACAACTTGATTATGATGATGTATACTTAGGTATATGCATACATACATACATACATATACTCACGGCTATAAATCCCTTAACGGGGTAGCCAGAGCTTTGGAATGAGAAATTCCGCAGCCACTTTTGTAAGTTGATTGGGGAAAAGATGGTAATAATAAATGTTTTTGGTGACGGGACGGGTTTGGTCGGGGTTAGGTATATGGTATATAAATAACAGTTTTTTTTACCTAAACATAACTACGGTAACATAAGAGTAAGGCAAGAGTTAGTTAGAGTTTTAGAGAATGCTCTATATTGGAATAAAAAAAACATTGAGCATTGGAAAAGAGAAGATTTATAAAAGGATTTTTGACGATTGATTCCAACTTCATTGCCATTGAAAACACTCAAATAGATATATTTCTTAGTCACCACATGCGGCAACCACAGGAAGAGAAGGAGTAGTGTTTTCTGTTCTAAACCGACAATGCACGACAAAGTCAAACACATTTTAACTTTAAACCATAAAATATATTACACCTATCAATTAAAAAAAACATAAATCCAGTGGTCGTTCAAAATAGAAAACTATTTAATCGTTTGAATCGACTATGCACCAGTCAGAGAGCCCTGGCATATCTTTACAGACTGAAACATACTTCGATTGTGATATAATTCCAATACGATGTTATACATTTCAAGAGTATAGATCATTTATCGTTAATCATAATACACAAGGCACGTTAATAGAAAAGTGATCGAAATCTGCGCGGGCGCACATTACTCATGTACTTAATTAAACTCAAGCGTTGTTTAATCTATTCGCTTCTTTGTGATGAAATTAACTTAGTATTTATTGGCGCCGATTATTCATGATTGCTGTTATTGTAGGATCAAGGATACATGAATACATATGCTCACGGCCATAAATCCCAAAAAGGGGTGGCCAGAGATTTAGAGCTAAAATCTCAGACACATTCAAAAATTCATAGGGGACAAGATATACCTGTGTGAAGTTGGCAGCCAAAACTGGCAGCCATTATAATACGACCAAATTAAGAAGTAAAATACTTTTTGGTTCCATTTACCAGAATAACATGTAAATCCACAGTTTTCACTAGTTATTATGTTATATGTATCGATACTCATCCGGACATACATCCATATCCATCTGTAGACAGTGCCAAAGCCTGCCGATAAAATGAAATTAAGCATGGGAGCCGCTCCAGAAAAATCCTCACCTCTCCTGAACCAAGACCCGTAACACTTTGTGGTTACATTCATTGTAAAGCTTATAACATAAGCTATCAAATGATGGTATTACAGTATCCCGCTTTGCCGTCAAAGAAAAGAAAATTCGACGGAGAAGATGACAGCGTATACAACTGTAAGAAATACGGCGGCCGCTCCAGAAAAATCCTCACTTCTCCTAAACCAAGACCCGTAACACTTTGTGATTACATTCATTGTAAAGCTTATTACATAAGCTATCAAATGATGGTATCACAGTATCCCGCTTTGCCGTCACAGTAAGGAATATTCGACGGAGAAGATGACAGCGTATACAACTGTAAGAAATATGGCGGCTGCTCCAGAAAAATGATCACCACTCCTAAACCAAGACCCGTAACACTTTGTGGTTACATTCAATGTAAAGCTTATTACATAAGCTATCAAATGATGGTATAACAGTATCCCGCTCTGCCGTCAGAGTAAAGAATATTCGACGGAGAAAATGACAGCGTATACAACTGTAAGAAATATGGCGGCCGCTCCAGAAAATTGATCACCACTCCTAAACCAAGACCCGTAACACTTTGTGATTACATTCGTTGTGAAGCTTATTACATAAGCTATCAAATGATGGTATAACAGTATCCCGCTTTGCCGTCAGAGTAAGGAATATTCGACGGAGAAGATGACAGCGTATACAACTGTAAGAAATATAGCGGCCGCTCCAGAAAAATCCTCACTTCTCCTAAACCAAGACCCGTAACACTTTGTGATTACACTCTTTGTGAAGCTTATTACATAAGCTATCAAATGATGGTATAACAGTATCCCGCTTTGCCGTCAGAGTAAGGAATATTCGACGGCGAAGATGACAGCGTATACAACTGTAAGAAATATGGCGGCCGCTCCAGAAAAATCGTCACTTCTCCTAAACCAAGACCCGTAACACTTTGTTATTACTTTCTTTGTGAAGCTTATTACATAAGCTATCAAATGATGGTATAACAGTATCCCGCTTTGCCGTCAGAGTAAGGAATATTCGACGGCGAAGATGACAGCGTATAAAACTGTAAGAAATACGGCGGCCGCTCCAGAAAAATCCTCACTTCTCCTAAACCAAGACCCGTAACACTTTGTTATTACATTAATTGTAAAGCTTATTACATAAGCTATCAAATGATGGTATAACAGTATCCCGCTTTGCCGTCAGAGTAAGGAATATTCGACGGAGAAGATGACAGCGTATACAAGTATAAGAAATATAGCGGCCGCTCCAGAAAAATCGTCACTTCTCCTAAACCAAGACCCGTAACACTTTGTGGTTACATTCGTTGTAAAGCTTATTACATAAGCTATCAAATGATGGTATCACAGTATCCCGTTTTGCCGTCAGAGTAAAGAATATTCGACGGAGAAGATGACAGCGTATACAACTGTAAGAAATATAGCAGCCGCTCCAGAAAAATCGTCACTTCTCCTAAACCAAGACCCGTAACACTTTGTGGTTACATTCATTGTAAAGCTTATTATATAAGCTATCAAATGATGGTATAACAGTATCCCGCTTTGCCGTCAGAGTAAAGAATATTCGACGGAGAAGATGACAGCGTATACAACTTTAAGAAATACGGCGGCCGCTCCAGAAAAATCGTCACTTCTCCTAAACCAAGACCCGTAACACTTTGTGATTACATTCATTGTAAAGCTTATTACATAAGCTATCAAATGATGGTATCACAGTATGCCGCTTTGCCGTCAGAGTAAGGAATATTCGACGGAGAAGATGACAGCGTATACAACTGTAAGAAATATGGCGGCCGCTCCAGAAAAATCCTCACCTCTCCTAAACCAAGACCCGTAACACTTTGTGATTACACTCTTTGTGAAGCTTATTACATAAGCTATCAAATGATGGTATAACAGTATCCCGCTTTGCCGTCAGAGTAAAGAATATTCGACGGAGAAAATGACAGCGTATACAACTGTAAGAAATATGGCGGCCGCTCCAGAAAATTGATCACCACTCCTAAACCAAGACCCGTAACACTTTGTGGTTACATTCATTGTAAAGCTTATTATATAAGCTATCAAATGATGGTATAACAGTATCCCGCTTTGCCGTCAGAGTAAAGAAAATTCGACGTAGAAGATGACAGCGTATAAAACTGTAAGAAATACGGCGGCCGCTCCAGAAAAAACCTCACTTCTCCTAAACCAAGACCCGTAACACTTTGTGATTACATTCATTGTAAAGCTTATTACATAAGCTATCAAATGATGGTATAACAGTATCCCGCTTTGCCGTCAGAGTAAGGAATATTCGACGGAGAAGATGACAGCGTATACAACTGTAAGAAATATGGCGGCCGCTCCAGATAAACCCTCACTTCTCCTAAACCAAGACTCGTAACACTTTGAAATTACATTCATTGTAAAGCTTATTACATAAGCTATCAAATGATGGTATCACAGTATCCCGCTTTGCCGTCAGGGTAAAGAAAATTCGACGTAGAAGATGACAGCGTATAAAACTGTAAGAAATACGGCGGCCGCTCCAGAAAAATCGTCACTTCTCCTAAACCAAGACCCGTAACACTTTGTGATTACATTCATTGTAAAGCTTATTACATAAGCTATCAAATGATGGTATAACAGTATCCCGCTTTGCCGTCAGAGTAAGGAATATTCGACGGAGAAGATGACAGCGTATACAAGTATAAGAAATATAGCGGCCGCTCCAGAAAAATCGTCACCTCTCCTAAACCAAGACCCGTAACACTTTGTGATTACATTCATTGTAAAGCTTATTACATAAGCTATCAAATGATGGTATTACAGTATGCCGCTTTGCCGTCAGAGTAAGGAATATTCGACGGAGAAGATGACAGCGTATACAACTGTAAGAAATATAGCGGCCGCTCCAGAAAATTGATCACCACTCCTAAACCAAGACCCGTAACACTTTGTGATTACACTCTTTGTGAAGCTTATTACATAAGCTATCAAATGATGGTATAACAGTATCCCGCTTTGCCGTCAGAGTAAGGAATATTCGACGGCGAAGATGACAGCGTATAAAACTGTAAGAAATACGGCGGCCGCTCCAGAAAAATCCTCACTTCTCCTAAACCAAGACCCGTAACACTTTGTGATTACACTCTTTGTGAAGCTTATTACATAAGCTATCAAATGATGGTATAACAGTATCCCGCTTTGCCGTCAGAGTAAGGAATATTCGACGGCGAAGATGACAGCGTATAAAACTGTAAGAAATACAGCGGCCGCTCCAGAAAAATCCTCACTTCTCCTAAACCAAGACCCGTAACACTTTGTGGTTACATTCGTTGTAAAGCTAATTACATAAGCTATCAAATGATGGTATAACAGTATCCCGTTTTGCCGTCAGAGTAAGGAATATTCGACGGAGAAGATGACAGCGTATACAACTGTAAGAAATATGGCGGCCGCTCCAGAAAAATCCTCACCTCTCCTAAACCAAGACCCGTAACACTTTGTGATTACACTCTTTGTGAAGCTTATTACATAAGCTATCAAATGATGGTATAACAGTATCCCGCTTTGCCGTCAGAGTAAGGAATATTCGACGGCGAAGATGACAGCGTATAAAACTGTAAGAAATACGGCGGCCGCTCCAGAAAAATCCTCACTTCTCCTAAACCAAGACCCGTAACACTTTGTGATTACATTCATTGTAAAGCTTATTACATAAGCTATCAAATGATGGTATAACAGTATCCCGCTTTGCCGTCAGAGTAAGGAATATTCGACGGAGAAGATGACAGCGTATACAAGTATAAGAAATATAGCGGCCGCTCCAGAAAAATCGTCACCTCTCCTAAACCAAGACCCGTAACACTTTGTGATTACATTCATTGTAAAGCTTATTACATAAGCTATCAAATGATGGTATTACAGTATGCCGCTTTGCCGTCAGAGTAAGGAATATTCGACGGAGAAGATGACAGCGTATACAACTGTAAGAAATATAGCGGCCGCTCCAGAAAAATCGTCACTTCTCCTAAACCAAGACCCGTAACACTTTGTGATTACACTCTTTGTGAAGTTTATTACATAAGCTATCAAATGATGGTATAACAGTATCCCGTTTTGCCGTCAGAGTAAGGAATATTCGACGGCGAAGATGACAGCGTATAAAACTGTAAGAAATACGGCGGCCGCTCCAGAAAAATCCTCACTTCTCCTAAACCAAGACCCGTAACACTTTGTGATTACATTCATTGTAAAGCTTATTACATAAGCTATCAAATGATGGTATAACAGTATCCCGCTTTGCCGTCAGAGTGAGGAATATTCGACGGCGAAGATGACAGCGTATAAAACTGTAAGAAATACGGCGGCCGCTCCAGAAAAATCTTCACTTCTCCTAAACCAAGACCCGTTACACTTTGTGGTTACATTCGTTGTAAAGCTAATTACATAAGCTATCAAATGATGGTATAACAGTATCCCGCTTTGCCGTCAGAGTAAGGAATATTCGACGGCGAAGATGACAGCGTATACAACTGTAAGAAATATAGCGGCCGCTCCAGAAAAATCCTCACTTCTCCTAAACCAAGACCCGTTACACTTTGTGGTTACATTCGTTGTAAAGCTAATTACATAAGCTATCAAATGATGGTATAACAGTATCCCGCTTTGCCGTCAGAGTAAGGAATATTCGACGGCGAAGATGACAGCGTATAAAACTGTAAGAAATACGGCGGCCGCTCCAGAAAAATCCTCACTTCTCCTAAACCAAGACCCGTTACACTTTGTGGTTACATTCGTTGTAAAGCTAATTACATAAGCTATCAAATGATGGTATAACAGTATCCCGCTTTGCCGTCAGAGTAAGGAATATTCGACGGCGAAGATGACAGCGTATAAAACTGTAAGAAATACGGCGGCCGCTCCAGAAAAATCCTCACTTCTCCTAAACCAAGACCCGTAACACTTTGTGGTTACATTCGTTGTAAAGCTAATTACATAAGCTATCAAATGATGGTATAACAGTATCCCGCTTTGCCGTCAGAGTAAGGAATATTCGACGGCGAAGATGACAGCGTATAAAACTGTAAGAAATACGGCGGCCGCTCCAGAAAAATCCTCACTTCTCCTAAACCAAGACCCGTAACACTTTGTGATTACATTCATTGTAAAGCTTATTACATAAGCTATCAAATGATGGTATAACAGTATCCCGCTTTGCCGTCAGAGTAAGGAATATTCGACGGAGAAGATGACAGCGTATACAAGTATAAGAAATATAGCGGCCGCTCCAGAAAAATCGTCACCTCTCCTAAACCAAGACCCGTAACACTTTGTGATTACATTCATTGTAAAGCTTATTACATAAGCTATCAAATGATGGTATAACAGTATCCCGCTTTGCCGTCAGAGTAAGGAATATTCGACGGCGAAGATGACAGCGTATAAAACTGTAAGAAATACGGCGGCCGCTCCAGAAAAATCCTCACTTCTCCTAAACCAAGACCCGTAACACTTTGTGATTACATTCATTGTAAAGCTTATTACATAAGCTATCAAATGATGGTATAACAGTATCCCGCTTTGCCGTCAGAGTAAGGAATATTCGACGGAGAAGATGACAGCGTATACAAGTATAAGAAATATAGCGGCCGCTCCAGAAAAATCGTCACCTCTCCTAAACCAAGACCCGTAACACTTTGTGATTACACTCTTTGTGAAGTTTATTACATTAGCTATCAAATGATGGTATAACAGTATCCCGTTTTGCCGTCAGAGTAAGGAATATTCGACGGCGAAGATGACAGCGTATAAAACTGTAAGAAATACGGCGGCCGCTCCAGAAAAATCCTCACTTCTCCTAAACCAAGACCCGTAACACTTTGTGATTACATTCATTGTAAAGCTTATTACATAAGCTATCAAATGATGGTATAACAGTATCCCGCTTTGCCGTCAGAGTGAGGAATATTCGACGGCGAAGATGACAGCGTATAAAACTGTAAGAAATACGGCGGCCGCTCCAGAAAAATCTTCACTTCTCCTAAACCAAGACCCGTTACACTTTGTGGTTACATTCGTTGTAAAGCTAATTACATAAGCTATCAAATGATGGTATAACAGTATCCCGCTTTGCCGTCAGAGTAAGGAATATTCGACGGCGAAGATGACAGCGTATACAACTGTAAGAAATATAGCGGCCGCTCCAGAAAAATCCTCACTTCTCCTAAACCAAGACCCGTAACACTTTGTGATTACTTTCTTTGTGAAGTTTATTACATAAGCTATCAAATGATGGTATAACAGTATCCCGTTTTGCCGTCAGAGTAAGGAATATTCGACGGCGAAGATGACAGCGTATACAACTGTAAGAAATATAGCGGCCGCTCCAGAAAAATCCTCACTTCTCCTAAACCAAGACCCGTTACACTTTGTGGTTACATTCGTTGTAAAGCTAATTACATAAGCTATCAAATGATGGTATAACAGTATCCCGCTTTGCCGTCAGAGTAAGGAATATTCGACGGCGAAGATGACAGCGTATAAAACTGTAAGAAATACGGCGGCCGCTCCAGAAAAATCCTCACTTCTCCTAAACCAAGACCCGTTACACTTTGTGGTTACATTCGTTGTAAAGCTAATTACATAAGCTATCAAATGATGGTATAACAGTATCCCGCTTTGCCGTCAGAGTAAGGAATATTCGACGGCGAAGATGACAGCGTATAAAACTGTAAGAAATACGGCGGCCGCTCCAGAAAAATCCTCACTTCTCCTAAACCAAGACCCGTAACACTTTGTGGTTACATTCGTTGTAAAGCTAATTACATAAGCTATCAAATGATGGTATAACAGTATCCCGCTTTGCCGTCAGAGTAAGGAATATTCGACGGCGAAGATGACAGCGTATAAAACTGTAAGAAATACGGCGGCCGCTCCAGAAAAATCCTCACTTCTCCTAAACCAAGACCCGTTACACTTTGTGGTTACATTCGTTGTAAAGCTAATTACATAAGCTATCAAATGATGGTATAACAGTATCCCGCTTTGCCGTCAGAGTAAGGAATATTCGACGGCGAAGATGACAGCGTATAAAACTGTAAGAAATACGGCGGCCGCTCCAGAAAAATCCTCACTTCTCCTAAACCAAGACCCGTAACACTTTGTGGTTACATTCGTTGTAAAGCTAATTACATAAGCTATCAAATGATGGTATAACAGTATCCCGCTTTGCCGTCAGAGTAAGGAATATTCGACGGCGAAGATGACAGCGTATAAAACTGTAAGAAATACGGCGGCCGCTCCAGAAAAATCCTCACTTCTCCTAAACCAAGACCCGTAACACTTTGTGATTACATTCATTGTAAAGCTTATTACATAAGCTATCAAATGATGGTATAACAGTATCCCGCTTTGCCGTCAGAGTAAGGAATATTCGACGGAGAAGATGACAGCGTATACAAGTATAAGAAATATTGCGGCCGCTCCAGAAAAATCGTCACCTCTCCTAAACCAAGACCCGTAACACTTTGTGGTTACATTAGTTGTAAAGCTAATTACATAAGCTATCAAATGATGGTATAACAGTATCCCGTTTTGCCGTCAGAGTAAAGAAAATTCGACGGAGAAGATGACAGCGTATACAACTTTAAGAAATACGGCGGCCGCTCCAGAAAAATCGTCACTTCTCCTAAACCAAGACCCGTAACACTTTGTGATTACATTCATTGTAAAGCTTATTACATAAGCTATCAAATGATGGTATAACAGTATCCCGTTTTGCCGTCAGAGTAAGGAATATTCGACGGAGAAGATGACAGCGTATACAAGTATAAGAAATCTAGCGGCCGCTCCAGAAAAATCGTCACCTCTCCTAAACCAAGACCCGTAACACTTTGTGGTTACATTCGTTGTAAAGCTAATTACATAAGCTATCAAATGATGGTATAACAGTATCCCGCTTTGCCGTCAGAGTAAGGAATATTCGACGGAGAAGATGACAGCGTATACAACTGTAAGAAATATGGCGGCCGCTCCAGAAAAATCGTCACTTCTCCTAAACCAAGACCCGTAACACTTTGTGATTACACTCTTTGTGAAGCTTATTACATTAGCTATCAAATGATGGTATAACAGTATCCCGCTTTGCCGTCAGAGTAAGGAATATTCGACGGCGAAGATGACAGCGTATAAAACTGTAAGAAATACGGCGGCCGCTCCAGAAAAATCCTCACTTCTCCTAAACCAAGACCCGTAACACTTTGTGATTACATTCATTGTAAAGCTTATTACATAAGCTATCAAATGATGGTATAACAGTATCCCGTTTTGCCGTCAGAGTAAGGAATATTCGACGGAGAAGATGACAGCGTATACAAGTATAAGAAATCTAGCGGCCGCTCCAGAAAAATCGTCACCTCTCCTAAACCAAGACCCGTAACACTTTGTGGTTACATTCGTTGTAAAGCTAATTACATAAGCTATCAAATGATGGTATAACAGTATCCCGCTTTGCCGTCAGAGTAAGGAATATTCGACGGAGAAGATGACAGCGTATACAACTGTAAGAAATATGGCGGCCGCTCCAGAAAAATCCTCACTTCTCCTAAACCAAGACCCGTAACACTTTGAAATTACATTCATTGTAAAGCTTATTACATAAGCTATCAAATGATGGTATCACAGTATCCCGCTTTGACGTCAGAGTAAAGAATATTCGACGGAGAAGATGACAGCGTATACTACTGTTAGAATATTGCGGCCGCTCCAGAAAAATGATCACCACTCCTAAACCAAGACCCGTAACACTTTGTGGTTACATTTATTGTAAAGCTATTTACATAAGCTATCAAATGATGGTATCACAGTATCCCGCTTTGCCGTCAGAGTAAGGAATATTCGACGGAGATGATGACAGCGTATACTACTGTAAGAAATATGGCGGCCGCTCCAGAAAATTGATCACCACTCCTAAACCAAGACCCGTAACACTTTGTGGTTACATTCATTTTAAAGTTTATTACATAAGCTATCAAATTATGGTATCACAGTATCCCGCTTTGCCGTCAGAGTAAGGAATATTCGACGGAGAAGATGACAGCGTATACAAGTATAAGAAATATAGCGGCCGCTCCAGAAAAATCGTCACCACTCCTAAACCAAGACCCGTAACACTTTGTGATTACATTCATTGTAAAGCTTATTACAAAGGCTATCAAATGATGGTATAACAGTATCCCGCTTTGCCGTCAGAGTAAAGAATATTCGACGGCGAAGATGACAGTCTGGAACGGCCGCCATATTTCTTACAGTTGTATAGGCTGTCATCTTCTCCGTCGAATATTCTTTATTCTGACGGCAAAGCGGGATACTGTTATACCATCATTTGATAGCTTATGTAATAAGTCTCACAACGAATGTAATCACAAAGTGTTACGGGTTTTGGTTTAGGAGAGGTGAGGATTTTTCTGGAGCAGCCGCCATATTTCTTACAGTTGTATACGCTGTCATCTTCTCCGTCGAATATTCTTTATTCTGATGGCAAAGCGGGATACTGTTATATCATCATTTGATAGTTTATGTAATAAGCTTCACAACGAATGTAATCACAAAGTGTTACG